>PVLD010003206.1:0-147303 GCA_004027595.1 Dinomys branickii
ATAGAAGTAGCCCAGGAAAGGCATATTTTACAAATTCCTTAGTCATGAGGTTTGTCCTTATCTTCACAGTTTAGGCCCTCTGGTTTACTCTGTCCTTGGGCGGCTACACATTGTAACAGCTTAACTCCCGGAAGGGGGAAAGGAGGGTGGTTTAGCACAGCTCATGTATCATTGTTACTAGAGAAAATTTCTCTTACAAAAGCCGGAGAGCAGAAAAGGCCCGCTAGGAGAGCCAAAGAACTGGATGGGGCTGGCCACTAGTTTCAGGTATTTTCCTGGTGCCGAGCATGGCACACATCAGCCAGATGTGAAGGGGGAAACCCTCCTGTTCTCTCTCTTTTCCCTTAGTGGGATATTTACGGAGGGGCTGGCAGTTCATTGTCGGGGACACCCATCAGTGTTTGGTTGATGGGGACTGAATGTGACCTGCTGTGTCCTGTGGACACCTTTGGTGAGCATCAGCCTCTCGCCCTTGGGAGCCTGTCACTGTCCCATACATGGCTGCGCCGTGAGCATGGACAGCAAGGTTGTTCTGTCATTTGGGTCTGTGTAGCCAGGGGTCCCTGTGTGGGGCACTGGGGCAGGCTCTCCCCTCTACCGTTGGGTAATCTGCACAGCCGCCAGGGTGGGAGGTACATTTGACAAGGCGAGGGATGCTGACCTGTGATCACGTGGATTGCCCGCTCCAGTTCCTGCTGCTGGCCCTGTGGGAGCCTGCGTTGAGGTGCCCTCCACTGGGAACCTGGCCTCTGCTCCTACAGGTACTCTGCACCACCGAGGAACCAGACTCTCCCTGGCTGGGGACAGTGGCCAGCGTGCAACCAGCCCCGGGGATCTGGTCCTCAGTCACCAGCTGTGTGGCACTAGGCACATCTTGCTCTGTGGCCTGTGCTACCTTGTGTAGGGTGAGGTCCTGATCTCTGTTCCGACTGGGGTTTCAGGATCTGATGAGATGACCCGGTTCTGTGGTTCCGTGGAAGGGGCTGGGCCAACAGCAACACAGAGCCTTGCTGGTTTACGCTGTCCCTGGGTTTATTAGTGGAAACACATCAGCCCTATGCGAGCCCAGCTGGGATCCCCCTGTGCCCTCCTCTTCTGAGTCCTGTGCGATAGGCAGTCCCTCTCCTTACCTGGAACTTGGGGCCAGAGAAGCCCCCACCCCCTTCAGTCTTCAGAGCAGCTGGCAGGAAGCAGGTTCTGGGAGCTTACTGCATTCCTGAGCTCCCCCCATTGATTCCCACATTCCTGAAGAATTCACCCTTTTCCCAGAGCAGGGTGGGATACCATGGAGTCCGCATTTCCTTTCCCTGCCGCTTCCTTGTTCCTGGAAGACACCAAAGTGCCCCAGCACTCCTGCTCCGCAAGGGTCCTGAAAGGTGGTGGATGAGCTGACCTTTGAGGCAGTAATTTTTCCTTTAGATAGTGGCTTTGTTCAATGCATTTTTATGGTTTTGTTTGGGAACTTTCCCTTTATTGGCCTTTACGTTCTGATGGGCGGCCAGAGACCTTTTGGCAAAAGGCTTGTTTTTAAAATTGAATAAATAAATTATAGAGTGACTTATTTAAAGCTCCACAGACTCATGGGAGAGGGGAGAGCACATGAACATAAGTTACTCACTGTCGTTATTTATTAATAGGGTATTGGTACGATTGGATTATGTCATATCGTATTTAATGCCTGAGTACCAATGAACCAATAGAGTAGAAAGCCAGTTATTCCAAAGATAGCCCTGCTGCACGCTGAGTGTAGAGAGGCATTTTTTTCTTAAGTTATTTTATTCTTTCCCATCTCCCCTCAGATACAAAGAAGGGATTATACAACTTGTCTTATCTAGTTCTTATATTTTAAGATAAAAACAGAATTCCAGGGCAGGGCTGAAGGCTATAAAATTGTGATCAAAAGTCTGTAAAATTGTAGAACTTGTGTTTTGTTGATGAGAAATAGGTGGCTTCACCATGATTTTTTTTTTTCCTTAAAGGAGCTGGACAGCTTAAGGATTGATTCCCACAGAAGTATAAGATACACTTTCATGTGAGGAAAAAAATAGAGTAACATGCTTGAAAGGTTAATGGCTGGTAAACGTCAATTTTCTACAATCCCCGGCTAATAAAAATAGCTTATAAGACATAAAATGTCATGCTGCCAAAATTATAGGGGTCTTTGAAATCCATTTTGAAGTCTTGTATCCTTTGAAAATGGTGTGTGGGGGGGTGGAGCGCCGAATGTCTTTTCTGGGGTTGAGGGATGACGGGGGCGAGGGTGCTATCCAAAGTGGTGAGGATATTTCTCCAGAGTATTTTTGATTGAAACACTTAACAAGTTCTCTGGATCTGTGTTCCTGAAAACTGCAGGTGCACCTTACCGTGCTGGATCTGGTCACCTTGATAAACTCAGGCTGTCCCTGTAAATCTGTGCTGTGGCCTTACAGGAAAGCGGGTATTAAATACTGCAAGCATAACATTTCCTATATGTGCCAGGTGTTAAAGAGGATGGCAGTGACCAACTTTGGTTGTAGCCTGTGCATGAAAAGGAGATTATCTTCACTTTTTATTTTGGAATTCCTATGCGGAGTCTCTGGAACATTTTGGGATTTTAAAGGGAGAATTGGCAGGTGGAAGTGTGAGGACACGCTCATCTCAGGAGCTTTACGTTCCTGTCCCATGTTCTTGCTTGCTTTACCTGGGATACAGGTTGGAGTGGGAAGAGCAGAGGCTTGAGCACCTGCGGGACACATGGGAAGCCTAGCTTAAAGAAACAGTTGCTGTCCAGGTGCTAATTTCCCCACACCCTGGGTCCAGCATCTTGTATCAGGCTGAGCCTGTTGACAAGGAAGTGCCTTCTCCCTATGTGATAAAGAAGGAAGGGCTTTCTGCATGCAGCCTGCTGACTCAGCACAACCCAGGAGCCAGCGGACTGTCTTTCTAATTTCTTTTTGAGCAGGGTTCAGTTACCCTGCAGGCTGGCAGGGAGCCACAGGCTGTGGTTCTGCTGTCTTGGTACATGAGGATCTAGCTTGGAAGTCTACATCTCTGTGTTTAGACTCTGACAGTGTCCCGTGCCCACCAGATGCTGCATCAGTGGCCTTCACTCACCATCCTCACACTGTCAACCTGAGGTTGTACCTTCTCCCTGGGACATGAGAAAAGGTGCCACTAATGAGGCAGTTCTGTCACGGTGCAAGAGGATCTTGATTCTGGCTTTTGACAATTGAAACGTAAGAACGGAGTGTGGATCAGTTCTCCCCCATCATGCAAAGGTTTCTTTCTGAGGCAAGGGGAGGCTGGGTCTGGCTCACTCAGGTCTGCATGTGCTGCGTTGTAATAAGACAGCTCACTTGGGCCAGTGGCCGGGAGCTGAAGGCCGGGGGAGCTGCCTGGTAGGCAGCGTCCAGCAAGAGCAGCAGTCTGGCAGCATGATGCTACTCTCATACTTGGTGGTTTCCTTCTTTCACTTAAAATTATGTCATTGATGGATTTTCCTCTGTGCATGAAAGAAGCCCTCCCCGCCAAAGGGCCCTTTTCACTGTGGATCTTGGTCCTCTCGATAGCCCCTGGGCTCCAGCCTGCTGGTGCTGGGACTGTCAGAGACAGGTCCCATTGTTCAGTTCCCAAGAAAGGTTTCTGAACTGCTACCCTTTTCTGCCATGCACGTACAGTCCCTGTTAGCTTTCTAAGGGTTGACTTCAAGGAGGCACTAATTAATCACTTCCTGCAGTCCCTGGGGAGCTGAGGGGCCGCTCCTGAGATGAGGAGGCCCCAGACCATCTTCTGTCTGTTGTGCCTCCCTGCCAAGCAGAAAATCACATTGTTTGCTCACTTTGAAAGGTGTCACCCTATCAGAGAGCACGTCCCCTCCATGCGGTTATCTAGGGTCCTCTTACTGCATTTCTCCCTCATCAGGCTTTACATAATATTATTTCCTTCTGCATAGATGCCATGCAGGTCACACTTTTGTTGCTGGAAAATGGCATCTTCCGTGAGTGCATTGTTTATTGCAGATGTCCTGGTCACCCTCGAGGGTGGTAAATACCGGTGGGAAGACGGTGCACAATTCAGGACTCTTGCCTGTACATTTCTGAAGCAGTCCTCCTGAGCACCAGTGAGATTGGAAGCAAATGCTTATCTGTTTGTTTCCTAACAGTGCTCTGTTAATCTCAACTTGCCGTCTCCCAGTGGAGCTGCTCTTGTTGAGCCTGTGGCCCCACTCTGGGAAGTTATTTGATTTTTGATGTAAGGAAAAGGATTAGTACAGTTGGATTTTGATAAGGCTGGCCGTCTGGCGTGGTACAGACATTCTCTTCCGTCCTGTATCACTGACAGTCGGTTCGTTATGCTGGAACACTGCAGAGCGGCGATATGGGACGTGCAGAGATAATTGTAGTTTTGCTATTTAAAAAATAAGTGTAGTGCTTTGCAGTGTTAAAATGATAACCTGTTTAGGGAAACTCACAGTGCCCGTCTTTTGGCAAAGAAAAACCTCTTCTAGCAGCTTGACTTGGATCTTATTAATCTATTTTTATTTTCCTAGCATAATTTAAAGCCTCATTCCTGTTGGAACACTTAAACCCTAGAACATGCTACTGTGCCTGCACTTGAAGGCTCAACACATCTACAGAGGTTTTGTTTGGTTCTTAGCTTTCCGGCAGTCTCTGGCTTTGAACTTAGATGGATTTGGTTTGACTTGGTGTTGGTAGTGTGATGTGTGGTGGGTATTTTATTTTAATCAAAACATTAATCATGGTGATTACCTGGGTTTGGAAGAAGAGGAAATGAGGGGCCTGACTTGAGTAGTGAATAAAGGCTGCCCCGTTTCTCCTGCTACCCCTTGCTCCCTCCAGGAAAATTACAGCACTGTGTATGCTTCTGAAACTGGCATTCTGCGACTCTTGTCACTGGCGTTGCTGTTTGCTTTGTGGCCAGGTTAGCTGTTCTGGTGGGACAGATGTCAGTGTGGGCCAAGAGTTCCTAGACCGTAGAGACGAGGCCCGTTGTTTTATCATAGCAGCAGTAAGACAGCCAGAAGGTCAGAGAATACTGTACAGGGGGAGGTGTGAAGCCAGCGAGATGCCACACCCTCACTAGTAATTCACATTGTACATTGTGCTGTTGTTATTTATATTCGCTGTATAGATGCGGCACACCTTGGGAATCTGAGAGACTGAAGAGCCGTAGCCATCCTTGGCCCATCAATCTGGGAACCGTGGGAAGTCTTAGACTGTGTAACACCAACAAAGGTCCCTGCACTCCACAGATTAAAGGCAAAGCGTGCCATCTTAGTTCCTCCACACAGTGGTCCCTGTGTGCATCTTTCCCCTCCTCCTCTGCCACGCCACTGCCTTCTCAGCACCATCATCAAACTGCCTATGGAGGCAGCTGAACTTGTTAGCTCTGCCCTGCAGTTATGGTTTTAACTCCAAAATGCCCCCCATATTCTCATGTGACTAGAGGCTGGGCTTTCGAAAGTGACCGGATTATGAGAATTCTAAGAGACTGGAGATCGTAAGGTACTGGCGTTATTGGGAGGTGGAAGTGATGGAAACAGGAAGTGGAGACTCAGTCATGGGTGCGCGACCTTGAGGTCTGTGTCTTATTCCCCGCACCTTAACCTTAATCACCCGCTCTCCCCTCCCCACTCCTTCCTCTCCCTGCTCCCCCTCTCTACTTCCTGGCTGCCATGAAGCAAGCAGTTTTGTACACTGCACCCTTCCTTTAGGCTGCTTCTGCCTCCCCCAGAGCCCCAGGCAATAGAACAAGCTGACCACTGGCTGAAAACATGAACCAAAGCAAGTCTTCCCTCCCCGAGGTGTCAGACGTCTGGTCACAGCGGAAACCCGCTGGCATGCCTGTTCGGCCCCGTCGTTGCAGTTTTCTCCCCTGCTTGTCACAGCCGTCCGGGCCTTTGCTCACTGCGCTCCTGCCCGCTGTCTCCTCTTTTCTCCCTGCCTGAGCTAAGTCACATTAATTACTTCTACCTCGACTGTCTCATGTTATTAAAATGTGTAGTGATACAGTGTTTTGTGTGTTCTCCTCAATGTCTGCCCAGATTATGGCCTCATTATGATTTTGCGTGTGTGCGTGCGTGCGTGCGTGTGTGTGTGTGTGTGTGTGTGTGCGCGCGTGCGCGCGCGCATGTGCGCATGCGTGCATGTGTGTGCATGCCAGATTACAGCTAGAGATATCGGAGAAGGTACACAGCATGGAGCTGAAGAGTGACAGATGCCTGGGTGCACCCGCGCTGAAGCCTCCTTCCCAGGAAGCAAGGAGAGAGGCTTGAATTCCCTGCTAGGCGCGGCGAGAGGCCGAATGGATGAGCAAGAAACTATGTACACATGATAACTGAAGAAGGATGTGTATAAATAGAGAAGCCAAGGATATTTCGTGTTGTGTGTTTGTGTCTGAGGGCTTACTCGGTTTGTTTATTAGGCCTGTGCAAGAGTAAAATGAGACGAGTGGGGTTGAGTCTAATGGAACTGCCCCCCTGTGGGTTGTGTTAGATTCGGGTATCCAGAACATGATTAGATAACAATGACAATTATTGTATCAGAGTTTTAGTCCTGGACAGCCTCTCCCTTTGTGCTTTCCTCACAGCACAGCTCATGAGAATTCTAATGAATCAGAAAGAGGGCCGACTTTTCCAGCTTCAGTCACATCTTGGAACTGCAGGGTGGGTGCTGCCAAACCTAATAGGGCCCTCACGTGTCTACCCCTGAGTTATCACCTGGATCAAAGCAGGTCTGCTGCTGTTTGGCTTTTCCTGGCACATGCAAGCTAGGCAGCCACTCATCTGGGTGGAGGGGGCCAAGCAAATCCACTCTTGACTTCTGCTTCATTTTTAAAATGTTTACATTACTAATCCTTTCTTCCACCTCGCCCTTCACCAGGTCATGCTGTCTACCAGTTTTGTTTCACTGCTGAGACCTGGGCACTTCTGTAACATTATATTGACCTGTAGGAGCTGAGATCCACAGGTGCCTATGTGCTTAAACGTGGAGGAAGCAAACTGCTGGGTTGATAACGTTTTATTGATTCATCCTCTTGCTCTGCTTCACTGAGCCAGAGACCTCCTCAGCAAAGAAGTGCTGCTTTAGTGTTGACCGTGGCATAGAAGTCCTACTCGAGGTTGCGGTGATGTATTCGTGGGCTGAGGATGTGGGTTGCTGTCACATCTGGAGTGACTTAGGTGGCAGCCCATCCAGCTGGTTGGCTTTGGGACTCTTCTGCTTTGAGAACCAGATGTTTTCCTTGACCTGGTAGCTGCCCTAATGAGGAGCTCAGCTTCTCCTTGGAGTCTTATTGAAGTGTCTACAGTAATTGTTGTAATGAGAATATTCAAAATGCAAGGTAGAGAAGAGTGTACATAGCATTCCCACATGCATGGGCTGACGGTGCAGTTATGTCAAAAGGAATTGGTTTCACAAGCTTTTATTTCTTCAGTAGGGGCTGGCTTTTGAGTCCTGTGGCAAGGACCCTTTCATTTGGGTAGATGTGAGATGAATTTTTGGCGCTCTTTCCATAGCAGGTTTCAGTGCCAGCAGCTCCAGGTAGCTGTGGTATGCTGGGGTCTAAAATAGGATGGGCTTGCTACGTCAGGGCTGAGAGTTCAGCCTGAGCTGGTTGTGGTTCCCACCTGCATTACTCTAAGGGCTGTGTGCATTCTTTAGTTTCTAGAGCAGAGAAGCCCTGTGGTTCATGACTGCTGTTCCTGATAGCTGCCCCATCAATCTCTGCAGCAGCCTCTTGTTAAAGCATATTATTAAGTGACAATCTGGGAACATGGGCATGCTGGCAAGGCCTGGGAATAGGAGGGACATATTGAGGGGTGTTGCCCTCCCTGCAGGGCTATGGCCCTGGCTCCCACACAGGCCACCCTTCTTTCAAATCCACCCTTCACAGAAATGCTAGAATAAACTTTTTAAGCAAAACCCAAGCAGGTCCCAGTGGTGGCTTCTGCCAGTGAGCCATGCACGGTCCTGCCCCTTGCAAGCTCCTGGCCTAACAACGCAGACTATGTTTTCTTCTGCTACTTATGCTTATCCTGGGCTTCTAATAGAGTCATGCCATCAGCCCAGAACCCTTTGCCTCTGGTCCAGGCTATCCTGGGGTGGGACAAAGTCCTTTGCTACTGGGAATGGAACTATGGTGAAGCCTTCTGTGAACACATCCCACAGCACATCTTTCATTACTCCTTCATGACGAGCAGTATGCAGAGTTTCAGGTTCAAAGCTGTTTGTTTCTTGGCCCTGGATCCAGGCATCCAAGGGATTTTTCAGAAATGTGGGACAAGTTTCCTCCCCAGTGAGAATGTCAGTGGTGTGCGTGTCCCCACCACTTGCTGGTGGGGAGTTCTGCCACATGGTCACTCTCTTAGGCATGCCTTCCCACCAGACAGCTGTGAAACGGCACCCTGTCATCTGGCATGGTTAGTGATAACGTGGAACATTTTTAAAAATCTGCTTTGCTCTCCCCTTATCTTCCTTTGAGAATTAAATGTCCTTCTTTACCAATTTTTCTGCTGGGCTGATTGGAATGACCTTATACACATGTGGATTCATTCAAATGTCTGACAGCTGTCTCTCACATACATGTATCACCTCAGCGCCTGGGCAGCCCGGTCGTTATTTATCTCCTTAGGGATACTTTGTACCTCCATGTACCCTGGTGTCTTTTTAAGAATATGTTGTTAAATGATTAGCATGTATTTACATGTGCTCAGGATGCAGGTGCTGGTGATATTTATGGCAGGTGAAATCATTTTTGTCCATGGGTCATTTGTTTATATTTATAAATAAGCCAAACCGATCCGAACTGGTAGAAGCCCCCAACAGAGTTTTTTTTTTTTCTTTTTTAAAGAAATACAGTTTCTGGAGCCTAGAACCAAGGATTGAAATGGCTATCAGGTTTAGACAGCCACTTCCTAAAGCAGGGGTTGGCAAGAGTTTTCATCAAGAGCCAGGTAATAATTGTTTTAGCCTTGGCAGGCAAGAGGGGCCAGACAGCCAGACCTAGTCCATTCTGTGTTTATCTCCAAAGGTGCTGGAGATAATACATAAATGCAATGAATGGCTAGGGCAGTGTTCTAATAAAACTTTATTTATAAAAGCAGGTGGCACCTTATTTGACCCTTGGGCTGTCATTTGTGTCTTTCTGTTCTATCTGGACATAGAGCTCCTGGTTTTGGCTTCCTTACTTTTTCTTCTGTGTTTGCTCCCTCTCAGCCCAACCCTTCATGTTTTCTGTGCACTTGGAGAAGAAGAGCCCTAGATGAGAACCTTGGTCAGCATTCACTGGCTCTTGGCCCTCATCAGAGCCCTGGATTGTGTGATACTTGTGAGAGATCAGGAAGCTCAGAACAGCAACACAGGCAACACCAGGGTCGTGTGCCTGCTAAGGACAGAGCTGGGCATTGGGCCCATGGCAGTCAGACAGCAATGTCTGATGGTAGGAGCCATTTAGAGTGGGGCCAAGAATGAGGGCCAGAGGCCGTGGTGCACATCTGTGAATCACAGGCCTGTAGGTGCTGATCAGCCTCCAAGAGACGGAAGGGAACAAGGGCACAGAGAACAGCAGGAAGGGCTGGCTGGGCTGCCTGTCTGAGCCCTGCCACAGCGCACTTTCTTCAGGGCAGATGATGTGACACCATGACAATGGCTACAGTAATGAGAGATAAAGGAAATGGAACATTACTAACCATTGATGGATAGCGTCTTCAGTTTTCAATTTAATGATCTGCAACTGCAAATCTATAGTTAAGAATAAACCAATTTCTCACTTCCTTTTTGCTCTGCTCATCCCAGATAAGGAAATGAAAGGATTACTCCACAGACATGGAATCCAAATGTCAATGTTCTGCCTCATTAGAGGGACAGGTGCAGACTCCCCTGCAAAGCCCATGTGGTTCTGGCGAGGTCGCTGATGACCCACGCTGGCTGGGGACATAGTCGGAGCTCAGCACCCCTGTGGGTCTGAGCAGATGGGGAAGGCAGCTTAGGACCATCACCGGGCTCAGAGCAGGTATCACACGGTGGATTCTCTCCTCCTTTCTTCTGTGAGTGCTTGGTGCACTCCACTGAAATGCAGATCGGCCCTGGGCACAGCCCCTGTAGGCAGGTGCAGGGGGAGATCCCAGGTGGGAAATGCTGCCCTCCAAAAGTGCCAGTTCATCTCAGTGAGGAGGAAGAGGTCAGAGGAGGTTATGTGTTCAAACCAAGTTGACCAGTGAGATGTGGGCCTCCGCTTTCCAGTGCCCTGAGGTGGGGGGAATCATTCAGATTTCTGGATCTGGCCCCTATCCCTGCTTGATCGCACTGATGAGACACATGGCATTCTGGGTGCCTTCTATCCAGAACCAGGCCCAACTCCAGAGATGCTGTGTGTGCAGAGACTGGGGGCCCAGGGCTGAAGCATGGCTCCTAGTGTCTCTCGATGTGAGGCCCAGTTGGCTCTGTAAAGCCTATGTGTGCAGCCATCTACACGTGTGACTCCATGGAACCTTCCAGGCTGAGCAACTGCGAGTTCTGCTGAGGGCACAGAGCAGGCCTGTCACTGCCAGACAGTGTGGGTAGTTTGTGTGCTAGGGACAGTTCAGGAGCTGAGAGCAGCGGCCAACAGCTTTCTACCCTGGAATGGGACCATGCGCAAACACTGCTGCCTGGGACTTGGGGAAAACAAACACATGACAGTGTAAGACCTTTCAGCAGCCTCGAATATTGGTCTGGTTCACAAGACACCGAAAACCGGAAATGAAGCAATGAGAAAGGATGTGTGTGCCAGATTGCAGGAAGAGTCCCTGAATAGCGTATGGGTTCATTTTTTACTTCTTTATGTGCAAATTTTGGAGTTGCATCTGATACTTCTTTGTGAGCACCCAGACGTCCTCTGGGGTTATTTTTGTTCGGGGGGGTTCACTTCGGTTTTTTGTTTGTTTGTTTGTTTTGGACTCTGTGAGGCTGACGTTTACCCAAGGTTAAATGTCAAGTGCACCAGTTGGAAGAAAGAAATGTTAGCTCCAGAAAATCCAATCAGTGCCACTGAAACATATCTGATGTGAGATTCTCCATGGCGCTTCTTGAAACAGTTGGTTTGTGGGAGAACCGTCACAGGCAAGACGCAGGTCCCCAGAGGTGTGGCAGGATCGGTGTGCCATGGACTGTAGTCTCCTCCACTGAGTGCCTCAGTCTCTTCATCTCTGTATTGAGGATTAGAATCCCAGTGGCCTCATACTGCCCTCAAGAGCAAGGGGAGCTCATACACTGGGGCTCTGGGGTGCTGGTGGATGGTGGTCACTTGAACCACGCTGGCTGCATGTTAGCAGTGAAAGGGTGCCCCTCTTCACTTCCCACAGTGGTCACAGCCCTATGACCTCCCACTCTCTCCCTGGGCCTCCAGGTGGGGTCAGAGCCAGCAGTCAGTTGGAGCCTTATCAGCTTGATTCTAAGCACCTGAAGAGCCAGCCTTGCCTGTGCAGACTTGGACCTCCAGAGCTCCCCGGCCAGTTGCTGGGATGGGCATTCAGAGCCGGGAGTGACAGTGGGTCCCAGGGCTCGATCCCTGCCTGCCAGCTGCTCCCTGGACAGGTGTGGCTTGTTAGGGGAGTGTGGCACACAGCCTCCCTCCTGGGAAGAAGGCGCCTGCTGCGGCTGCTGGCCTCCCAAGGTCGCTGTGAAAGGTGACATGGTAGCTGGGAGGCCAGGGCAAGTGTCCTGGCAGAAGCCCTGGCACAGAGCTGCATCTACTGCACCTCTGAGGACAGTGAAAATCCATTTGGGGACTTTTTTCAATGCAATGTGACTTTTCTCAGAATGAAACAAAGTAACAGCCAGTAGGACTTAGAAGGAGAATTATCAGCCTTTATAAAGCATTACATTGTCCAAATCCATTTGGTGAAGGAAAGCTCCAGCATGTTTGCTTCCCATGATTTTGTTTTTACCAAGTACAATGCATCCCTCTGTAGAGTTCTTTGGTCATGGGATCCCATTACATTTTCCCAGGAAAAATCCCATTTCATGGGATTGGTCCTATTTTCTGGTTAATCTGCAAAAATAGGGATTTCTTAGTCTTCTTGTTAGCCCCTGAAGTTGAACTGTGTAACCTGCTTTAGCTGAAAAAATCATGTTTTCGCTCTTGGCTGACACCCTAATGCACTGGACCACCAGTGTCTGGAGCTGTGGCCACAGGCTGCAGAGCCTGGCTGATGCCTGGGTCTGGGGCCATTGGACGGTCGGGCAGGCGGGCAGGCAGGGACTTGGCTGATTAATTGCATTGTCCATTCAGTGGTGCCAGGAGCACAGGAGCAAGGGGTGCAGATGCTGGGCAGCTCCTAATTAATGAGGCTGCTTGTCCATCAGGCACCTGCTGCCTGTGGGGCCGAGGCTGGCTGACTGGAGCTGTGGTTCCTATGGGCCTGGGCAGCCAGTGCGCTTCAGGCAGAAGGGACAGTATTGTGGGAAGTCCAGCTTCTCCAGGCTGTGGTGGCTGTTCTAGACCACGTGGCAAATGAGGGTGCTGGCTCCTAAAGCACATCCACCCTGCGTGGATGCTGTGGGCTGCTTCGAATGATAAGAATATAAGCAGTTTCTGCTTTTATCTGCCAGGAGATTCCAGGGTAGTCATTGTCCTGGGGCAGTGATCAAATCGTCATGCTCTGAGGCAGAAGTTGCAGGCGCTTACTCCTGGAAAGTAGACTGGGGCCAAGAAGGAATGTGGCTTTAGAGATCCTGTTGGAAAGGACAGGACGTATTTTTTAAAGCTAGAATTCATTCTTTTTCTCAGGTGATCACAGTGGAGAGTGGTTTGTGCACACTCCTCTTGAGAGGGTGGCAGTCGTTTCTTCTGTAAGGCAGAATAGAGAGTTCACAGGCACTTCGAGTGAGCTCGTGAGGTGGTGGGGAGCAGCGAGAAGTGCTGCCCCACTACCCATGGCTGCTGCCCTGGGCTGCTTCCCTGAGCAGCGAGGAGCAGGCACCCGCTTGTCTCCACTCTGGCAGTGAGGGGCGTGGGCCCCGCAGGTGCTGGTGAGGATACCAAAGCTCGTAGGCAGAATGACCAGCCCCAGCCGCACACTGGCAGAGCTGGGACCTGACCAGGCTCCAAGACCACAGGCTAAGCCTCCTGTCCCTGAAGTCCTTTCTCTTCTCCATGGGGCTGCTTCTGAAGTCCCCTGCCCCCTTTTGCCAGCCTTGGGTCCCAGCAGGAAGGGGCATGAGAGTCTGGGAGGGGAACTGTCTTGTTGACTGGCTGTGTTTCTCAGGACGGGGGGCAGGGGCAGCCGGGGAGCATGGCTGCTGGCCAACAGCTTTCCCTGCCTTTGAGCAAGACTTCCGAGTCTATGTGCTGACACTGGAAACAGGAGATGACACAGAAATATCGCCACATCCAGCAGGACTCTAGGTTTAGCCACACAGAAAGTCAGCGCAAGGAAATTGTTGGAGTGATTCCTTGATCACACAAAGGGTGGTGGGGACACGGGGGTTTCCGGGAGGACTGGCATGCTGCCCAGGCTTGCTCTCTTCTGTCTTGAAAGATGGCAGTGTCGCAAGGGAGAGGCAGCAGACTCCTGGAGTCGCTGGAGGGAGGAGACCCAGCAATCCATCGCTGGCCATGCCAGCAGGGGGAGAAAAGCTGCTGCCTACCCTGCCTCGGAGATTGAGGGGTTGTCAGAGACAGAAGCAGTAGAAACCTCAACTAAAAAAGAGTGGCTTGCACCTGAAAAGTCTAGGGTCTGGTGTCACCTGCAGGTAGGGTCAGATCTAAGTGCCAAGCTTCGTCACCAGGAGGTTGTATCTGTTTGTCTCCTGGTATGACCATTCTCGGATAAGGATCTTGTTACTGGTTTTGTTCACCTTGACTTCACTTTCCAGCTACAGCTTCCCTCGGGGGACCTTTGTGTCCCTAACCCCACCACACACTGCGTTCTGATTTTGCTACTTTCTTACCTGCAAGCACAAACTGAGAACATCTCTCTCCTGTTCACCCCACCGAAGTCCTACGTTTGAGTGCTCTGTGCTGAGTTGTGGCCCCCGACAGACATTTGCCCAGACTCTGCCAGTGTGACCTTACTTAGAGAAGAGATACAGTTGTGATTAGGTGGATGCTTGTGAAGTAGGGGCGTCCTGGCAGGCCCCATGTCCACCAGCAACAAGGGAAGGCCACATGAAGAGTTGTTGAAAGGAGGCTGTGGACAGCACCGTGGTTCGCCTGCCCTTGTGATGCTTTGATACCACTTCTTACAAAGCTCAGGGAGCTAAGAGACCCGAACAGATTACTCAGCTCCTGCATTTCCTTCTCCCCCACGGGAAGTGGACATGGTCCTCATCCCCACCAACAGGGTTACTGCAAGGTGAAAGGGCTAAGAATGCAGAGCTATGCCAGCAGCACCCATTACCAGGGGGGTGCCTAGTGACCTTATCCCCAAGGCAAATGCCAGGGACGATCAGGTGGGCTCCATGCCAGGCCACCTGGCCACGTGGTTCCAACGCGCCACAGGCCCCCGTGTAAGTTACCTGCACCTCTGCCGCTATGCGTTTTCAGCTCTGTGAGCGGGGACGCTGATTGATGCCCTCAAGGGTGCCGTGAGATCTCAAAGGTAGAAGTCGCTCTTTCTGTGGATTCTGCCCCACTCCAACCTCTACACTGGACCGATGGTGCAGCCTTGGCCCCAGGAACATGAGCACATCTGATGACACCTTCAATGTCATGCTAGGGTGGGGTGCTTCCAGCGGGCAGTGGGCAGGGGCCAGGGGGCTGCTGACATCACCAGTGTATAGGTCGGCCCCATAGCGGGTCCTGCAGCCCCACCTGTCCACAGCAACCAGCCCAGGCTTCCCGGCATCCATCTTACTGATGGCCCCAGGGAGCACAGTGCTGTTTGTACCACCTCTGCCTCCCCACTACACAGTCTTAGGAGAACCACAGGAGAATCCTAGGCTGTCAGACATGGCTCTTGTCACCTGTTCCAGTGGCCAGAGCCAGTGGGACAAGAAGCTGGGACTGCACTGGGAAGCTGAGCTTTGAGGACAGGGCCAGGAGCTGGACCCATGAAGCAGAGGACCAGGCTTGGATAGAGGCCCTGGTGAGTGCAGGGCCACTGGCTCTCCCAGACCTGTCCTCTGTCCCACTGATGTGGCTTTGTAGCTGTCCAGGGAAAGAGAGTGAGCTGGACTCTGTCCACTTGGAGTGGAGAGAAGAGGCCACCTGGCCATGTACCACTGACCCTGGTGTGGGGCAGCCTCTTGGGTGACTCCGGCCTGAGGGGGCGTAGGGAGCAGTGGGGGGCAGACTCACTTGCTCGCTTTGATGATTTGATGAATCAGGCTAGTACCTGAGAATGGGAAAGGGTACTTTATTTTAATAGAACTGAAGCTCTTTCCCTGCTTCCTGGAGAAGGTGCCAGCTCAGTGCAGTGCCCGCTGGGGGGTGTGGAGGGCTGGAGCCCCTGCCCCGGACACGCTGAGTGGCAGGTGACCTCAGAGAGCAGCAGCTCTATTCCGCAGGAGTTATGAGCTCTCTCCCTGTCACCCCAGAGGACGGCCGATGTTATCGGAGATGCAGCGGTGCTTTGCAAACCCCACCTCCTCCTGTGAGCAGTACAGGGGCGAGTTCATTGCGCAGTCCAGGCAGCCCTTCGGCTTCGGTGTCTGGCCCTGGAGCTCTCTAGGCTGTCTGGTCCCAGGTCTTGGAGATGGGCATGGACCCTGCCCTGTAGTTCTCTGATTTTTGAGTGAGAAAACAGAGGTCACAGCACCGCCAAGCGCAAGGAGCAGAGTGGAGTGCAGCCAGCAGGGTGGCCACGGGAACCCCGGAACCATCTCTGGCTGTAGGGGGAGCAGCAGCCCAAGGCCTGGTCTGGCAGCTTCTCCTCCTCACCCCGGTGCCCACCAGGGGCCACCTGCCCTGTGTCCGTGCACCTGCACTGCAAAGCCCAGCAGGGGCGGCTTGGGCGCAGGCTGGTGGGGAGACAACTCCCTTTTCCTCAGCCTCAGGTACCAGTCACCTGGGGCAGGGGTTACCCAGAGTTCCTTCAGAGCAGCAGGTGAAAGAGAAGCCACCGCCAAAGCATGCGATGGGGGTGGGTAGTGGACGGGGCACAGGCAGAGGAGAAGGAGATGAGGGAATAATGCTGGAAGGGGCGCAAGAAGCAGTGGCTAGGGAGGGACAGGCCTCTAAGCAGCAGTGTTATCTACACCACAGTCCAGGTGAGGCGAGCTGGAGCCCCTGCCTGCAGTAATGCGTGCACCTATGTGCGGTATGTGTGTGACCTACTACCAGGAACATTATTCTTTGCACCAGAGGTGAAAAGGTGCCAAGGTTCCTGCTCACAGGACCCCAATAACTCAGACAGGGCGGGCCCTACCCAGGGCTGGTTCTCAGAATCTTTTGATCATGACTCAGAAAAGATTCCTGTTAGTTGTAAGCCAGTAAGAACCCCTACCCACACAAACATACCCACACACAAATAGAAATAAGTATTTCATGGATCATATTTACCTTCCCAGCACATGCAGCATAATTACAATGGATATTTCTGTCTTGTTCTATTCCTTTTCATTTTAAATTGTTCATTACCACCCACTGAGTTGGTGCCCACAGTGTGAAAAGCATGTTCTAGAAAGCCAGGTGCTGGGCGGGCATTCGGGCAGTGACCCAGAAAGGGCAGGTGAGGTTTCCTGAAGCTCTCTGAGCTGCAGGCTTCATACCAAGCTGGATGAAAAAGTGTGTGGATGGGAGGAGTGGGAGAGTAGGTGCATGGAGAGGTGAATGGGGGGTGCTGAGGGTGGAGGGAGGGGTGGTGGGTGGGTGGAGAGATAGAGAAATGGAGGGTGGGTGGGCAGTTGAAAGGTGAGTGGGTAGATGGAGAGTGAACAGATAGAGGCCAGATCGCAAGGTGGATGGGTGGATGGGTCAAGGGAGAATGGGCCGGTGGAGGGAAGGGTAACCTAGTTTGAGTCTCTTCAGAATGTAAACAGCAGATTTTCTGGGTTTACGGGGTATGGTTAGCAGAACTTGGAGGACTAAGTGAGTGACCAGGGTCCTGGGACCCCTGATCTTCAAGTAGCGCGGTCATCTTTTTGTCTATGGTGCACTATGACATTCTTAATAAGAATTCTTTGTTTGTTTTGAAGTGGAGTCTTTTTGTGTTGCCCAGACTGGCCTTGATTTCCTGGGCTCAAGCAATTCTGCTCCAGGCTTCCCATAACTGGGGGCACCAGGTACTGCCACCACACCTAGTTAGATTATTTAAAAAATTTTTAAAAAACAGAAGAGCTGGATGCATGCAGTAGAACGCATCTGTAATCCCAGTTCTTTCTCAGGAGGCTGAGGCAGGAGGATCACAAGTTGGAGGCCAGCCTGGGCAACTTAATAAGGCTCTGTCCCAAACAAAGAAATATGTTAAGAAATGGGGAAAGCCGTGGCCAGGTAGTATGAGGGACACTCCTCACTGGGTGTAAGCATAAACAGGATGAGCAGTTAAAGGCTCTGCTCCTAGGAAAACGTGATCACGCGCAGGGGGGCTAAGTGAGCACCGTCCGGTCCCGGGCGTGGGTGAATGCCTGCTGCCGGCCTGGCTCCGTGAGGGCCGTGCGTGCCTGCTCACCTCTCAGCTGCTCTTCCTCGCGCCAAGCACAGGGCCTGGAGCTTAAGCAGCGCAAGCTGAGCCACCGCTGCTGGAGCCAGGAAGCAGACCTGCCCTTCCGCGGAGCCCGGTTCCGGAGGCCTCTGGGGCTTCCGGCCCCCTGGGAGGGGATAGAGACGTCCATGCGTGTCAGACCCACCGCGGGGTCCTGCTGTTTCAGTGCTCTCCTCTCAGCTTGCGAGTGTGTGCCTTCGGCTGAACTTTACAGGAGTCCACAGGGACCGCGCGCCTGCCTTAGGTGTGCGGCTTGAACGACAGCCTCAAGGTGCTCCTCTGTGGCTGAGGGGGCGTGCTTGCCGCTGCAAAGTGCTTCTTGCCCCTTGCTCTGGATTTGGGGTTTCAGATCGACTCGGGACTCATTAGCTCACCTCAGGGATGCCCACACAGGCGCTGAGAGAAAACTTAAGTGACTGCCGGGGTGGCTTGTATGTAGGCAATTCGGGCACCTGTATGGTACGTGCTGGGGCTTCACTCAAGGCTGACTGCGGGGGTGTGGTTCCAGAGGGCCGCCCTGGTCGTGGACTCCAGCCAGGGACTGAGAGCTGGTGTGCAGCCTGCTAGCTCTGGCTGGCGGAGGCCAGCGCGCAGAGTGTGCGCGCGCAAGATCAGGTTGACGTAGCAGCTTTGTGCAGGGCACCTCCTGGATGGTCAGCGTCCCTCTGAGAAACGAGGACCTGGTGCTCAGAAGGACCAGCTCGCTTCCTGCCTGATGTCCCCACTTCCCCCTCCCAGGTTTGATTTCTGGAAGGTCTGCAAGGGCCTGTCCCCTTCAGTCCTCATGGGTCCTGCGGGAGGGCCTGGCTGTCTGCAGCTTCCTCGGGGCCTCTGCCGCCCCCTGCAGGGTTCAGGGTGAGTCCTGCTCCCTCTCTTCCTCTGACAGTAGCGTGTTTCTGAGAAGTAGCGTGTTTCTTCCATACCCACGGTGTCTCTGATTTTACTATAATAACCGCCCTTTACTCTCTCTAAAAAAAAAAAAGTTGGGACACAACCTGAAGAGAACACAAACCAAGGAGAATCTTTTCCAAGCCAAGCTGCAGAGTGACCTGAAAGAGGAGCTGGCGAGAACCCTCCCCTTCGTGGTGAGGAGAAAGCAGGCACATTGTGTGTCTGTGTATAAGAAGCAGCACGGTTTGCTGAAGTCTAGGAACTGAATGTGCCCAGGGAAGACGGGGTTGGTTTCTGGAAACAGCAAAGTCAGAGCTCTGGGGTGGCATTTTTCTCATAAGAATGTCACTGATTGTCGTGGGTAGAGTGCAGTTCCCACAAGGCTTGGTCAAAGTACTGCCTCCAGGGCCTGGGAATGTGGCCTTCAGAGTCTGTGCAGGCAACAGCAAGTCACCAGGAGGCTGTGCTGGGTCAGGCAGGCCCTCCAGCCAGTGCCAGGGTCCTTGTAAGAGAGGAAGAGAAGACCCGGTCGGGGCAACCTGAGCCGCCAGCGCTAAGGTGGCGTAACGCCTGAGGCAGAGGTAGGAAGGAAAGGACAGACCAGCACCCACACATGGCCCTCAAGGGAGTGGCAGGAAGGGCCCTGCCAGAGCGTTTGCATTGCCTGGATTTGGGGTCTGGCTTCTAGAGCCATGTGACGATTATTTCCTGTTGTTTTAAGCTCTCTGGGCTCTGGGATTTTGTGATGGCAGCCCTGGGAGATGCTCCTTGAGTGAAACAGGCAGCTTGACAAGTCAAGAAGAAACTGCAGACTCCAGTGTTCCTTGGTAGCTTCTTAGTACCTCCCAGGGGGACACTTTCAGGGGTTCCCTCCCTCAATGGCCGCTTGTCCAGTGATGATCCACTGCCTCGCTGGGACATAGGCTTCGCGTTGTGTCTCAGCAGCGTGTGCCTCATGCCGAGGGCCACTCCACACACTTGCCCCCTTGTGTCTGTCTTGCCAGAGGTCCAGAAAAACCAGTCTATGTGTAGATAATGATGAGGACACGAGGACATGGTCACATTTGGTGGCATGGTCCCATTGGGCAGGAGCCTGCAGCAGGTGTGCATGCCTGACCACGTATGCACGGAGACCGTGTGACATGAAGGTTTAAAGGTGTTACCAGGCCTGAAATGGGTTCATACAACCGGATGTTATGGGAAATGACTTTCCAGAGAGGCCTGCGTGTATTTATTCACTCAGCAAACATGTAGGCTGTTCCGGGTACTGAAGAGTGATTGCTGTACAAACAGAGAAGTTACCAGCCTGCCCAGAGCTCATCAGAGGAGGAGGGCAGATGGATGATGGAGAGCTGGGGGGCTTGTGCTCAGGTCACACATGTTGGAGGCCAGAGTGCCTGTCTGCCCAGCATTGCCATGGGCAGGGGCTGCCCGGGAGGAAGAGAGCCCCTTGCCCCCGAGGGTGGGTGAGCAGAGGGAGCACAGTGCACGGAGGCCGGGAGTCTGGCTGGGTGTGGATGGGCTGCTGCTGGACGCTAGCCTGGTGGATGTCTTTGCTCTGACCCATGCCTGGCTTGGCAGGGGCACCCTGTTACCTGGCACAAGGCTCCCCTGGCCTCAACCACAGCCACCCGAATCACCCGCCATCCCCCACTCTGACCCCGACCTCATCTGCTTCTGTTTTCCATCCTGGCCTGGCTGTCCAGTCCCTTTGGGTCTGTCTGCCAATCACGTCGCCTTTCCCCATCCTGCCCTGCAGGACATCGGCCCTGCCCTGTGGTTCCGGGAACCCTCAGGTCCTGGGGCTCAAGGATCATATGAGGGGGGCAAGGAGGCTCTCTTTAACACTCAGGACACCATTCCATTTGGGTGGCAAAACTCAGATATCCAGCAGGGCCTCCTCAGGATGCAGGTTCCTAAGAAACAAGCTCACATCCTGTGCCCTTCCTTCTAGAACATTCCAAGCCTTAGCACAGCCAAGGAGCAGCAGCCATGGCAGCCACACAGTGCAGCTGAAGACAGAGCCCTTCCCAGACTCAGAGGAGCCGCAGGGAAGCCGCAGGCTCTCCTCACATTTAACCCCAGTGCCCTGCTTGTGAGGCAATGGTGCAGTGCAGGTCCACATTGTTGCCTGCCAGTGGAGGGACAGACCTGTGCCCAGTGGGCCCTGAGGACTCTTTAGAGTCCCTCTGTCATGCAGGGATGCAGGGGCATGGTCACCCTGGCCTTCAGATGTTTTCATGGCCTCCAGCATCAGCACAGACCGGCCAATTGGGAATACATCCTGGAAAGAAATGCCCCTTTAATGTCAGCAAGGCTGCCTACCGGCACTCCCTCTCTGAGATGGGTGCATTTTGGGCAAACCCTGTCTGCTGACATTCTGCATATTCACGATGCCCCTGGTCTTGGGCACAGAACCTCCAGAGAGTTTGCTGCTTTTTAAGATGATTCTCTAGCAGTAAAACTCATCTCTAAAAATAGGTCACATAAGGGCCTCGACTTTTCTCCTAATTAGTATGAGGACATATTGAATATACATCATATGTATAGATCATAATATTATTAAAATTACTATTAAGACTTGACTCATCAAAATATTTCCAGCAGCGGAGAAACAAAGCCTGATGGTCCCTGGGAATCATATCTGCATTAGCAAGATAAAGGACAATTTAGGACGATTACAAAACCGATGATTTAGAGTACAACATAAAACTCTGCTGAGAACTAATTCGTAATGCCAGCTGCTGCTAAGCTTCTTAATCTTTATCTAGTTCAATTAAAATCAGAATGTTTGGGATTTCATTAACGACTGGGGGCTTGGAAATTACATGTGCTTTTACACCGTACTCCATGGCTGACTTACAGTATCTGAAGTTCGCGAAACGTCTTCAGGTAGACTTAGATATTGTTAAAACATAAGTACGTAAGGGATCATGCAAAGGCCGAAGTAGATGATTTTAATTTTCAGGAAGATCCAAATGATAAAATAAGCGGAGCTCACCCAACGCAGCGGCCTTTCACAGAGAAAGTGGCACGAAGGGGCCTCAGCTTCAGGGACCTGCGGGGACGGGAGCCCCCAGCTGGAGGCCGGGGGCATTCGGCTGGAGGACGGGAGCTGCCCCGGGGTCTCACCTGCTGGGCTGCTTGCTGCGGCTCTGCACTAGCAGTTCATGCCCAGTGTGGGCTTCAGGGCAGATGCATTTGCTGCCTGTCATTACACATTTTCAAATCTTTGCAAGCAAACCTTTCTAAAATTAAAACAGCCACAGTGATGAAGCAGCTTAATGGGTGACAACTGCAGGCTGGCGGCCAAAGCAGGAGGGATGTTTCCCGTGTATTTTCCTTTGTCCTGGGCATCAGTGTCTGCCACCTCACATTTTTTTTCTCACCCAAGGATGGAAGGGTTCCTCCATCTTCTCCAGAGGTTCTGGGTGGAGTCAGGGTGCTCGGGTCATCTGCGGCCTGGAGTCACAGGCTCCACACTCTGAGCCTGTGTGAGCTCACTTGCTTCCTGGACTCTCACTGGTTCTCTGTGAGTGGTCTGAACATTGACCCCCAAAGGCGTCCACCTCCTAATCTGCCCACCTGTGACTGTGTCACCCTGCACAGAAGGGATTTGGCAGATGGGATCAGTTTAACCATGCCACGGTGCTGGTTGGTGCCAGATCACCCAAGGTCCCTCTGAAAAGATGAGTGGGAGGGACCCAGTGCATAAGTGTCATTCGAGACACAGCAGTGGAGGCAGAGTTCAGAGTGATGTGAGGATGAGGCCACAACTGAACAGTGCAGGTACCTCCAGGGGTGGACTCTGCCCTGGAGCCTCTGGGAGGCCAGCCTCGCCCACCTTGGTCTCATCCAGTGAGATGCATCAGCCTTCTGACTTCCAGGACTGCACACACCGGCAAGTATGTGTGGTTGTACACTATGGAGTTCACAGTAATTTGTTCCAGCCATGATCAAGCAGGGGTGCACTGAGAGCAGGTTGCTTTCCACCCCGCCCTTGATCGTCTCATCTGTGCAGCAAGGCTGGTTGTGTATGCACGTTGGGGGGCTCCTGCAAGGATCAGGGAGATGATGCATATGAGACCAAGCCTGGTGCAGAGCTAGGGTGCAGCTCACGTGGATCAGTCATGCCTGTGGGCCAGGAAGGAGAGGCTGGGATGTGCCTGAGCCGCTGTGCCCTGTGCTCCTCTGCCAGTGTTCTCTGCTGCTGCCC
Source organism: Dinomys branickii (assembly GCA_004027595.1). Taxonomy (NCBI): domain Eukaryota; kingdom Metazoa; phylum Chordata; class Mammalia; order Rodentia; family Dinomyidae; genus Dinomys; species Dinomys branickii. Next base: position 22,731 of record PVLD010003206.1, read on the forward strand.
CTGCAGGTTCCCAGGGGCAGTTATAGCCAGTGGGCAGATGGGCCCCTAGCTATTGCCCATGACTTGGGGTGCATCCCTATTCCTATCTCTCTGGGAAGCCATAGATGGCAGGGCCAGTGCTGAGGGGGGTGAGCTCTTAGAAAACCCTCCTCTTCTGCCTGCTTCCCCTCCACCACACCTGCTTCCAGGTACAGATCTCCCTGTGGCTGCAGGAGAGCAGGAAGCAGGGGCTCAGCTTAGGTCCCACGAGCATTGATTGCTGCCTCCTGGAACATACTCAGGGCCACAGCGATGGCAGGAAGGAATATTCATGTACTACACACATATACATACCACACACAGGATACGCATACACCACACATATACACATACCACATGACACACATGTACTCATGCATACTGCACAGTACATGCTTGCACAGGTCACACCCATGCACATACCACACGCATACACACTTCACTTATACCACACATTTATATGTAGGTCTCCACTCACACTGTATTTGCACACAGGCACATGCTGTATGTATGTGTGTCTATGTTTGCACAGACATTTTACTCCAGCCAAAACTCCCTGACTGTGGGAGTGGGCTGGCAGGTGGCCCATGTTAGGGTGGAGAGGTGAGGCTCTGGGACACTAACAGCCATCAGTCTAGGCTACGTGTCCAACTGTCCAGCTGAGCTCTGGGCTGGGGGGCATGCTGGCTGGCCCGGCTGTCACTGCTGAGCAGACTCATCCCTGACCCCAGGCTTGGGTGCAGGGGAGGCCTGTGCTGCCCCGGGGGAAGTATCCTGCACACCCATTGCTCTGATTGTCTCTTTTTTAGGATTGACTGGAACTTGAATCACAGGGTCAAAGCACATCACCATTTCCCTGGTTCATGGCATATTTTTTCCAGTTCTTTTCTGTTTCCACTTAACATTTCATGGTGCTGTGCATCAGTGCCAACCCCATAGATCTTGGCCAGCTCTGAGTAAATCATCTGAAAGGAATCTGCAGGGACGGGGGCGCACACACACACACACACACACACACAAACACAGCCTCACTGGTAAGACCAAGAGATGAGTACCATTTCCCTCTCACTTTCTTCCTTGGTTACTAGTGAGGCTGGAGGTGTTTTTCTGTGCTTAGAAACAGAAACATCCGCACTTGCCATTCTGTAACTTCTCTGTTAAGCCTGGGCCACTGGGTTCATTTGCATTGTTCTTGACCATCTCCATTAATTTTGTCCATTTAGTGGTGACAAAGTCTTCCTCATTCATAGCAATTATTTTTCCTAAACTGTTTGCCTTTTAACATGAAAATCTTTCCCCTTTTATAAAATGTTCAAAGGAAGACTCTTTAGTGAAGTCCAGCCATCTTTCCTTCCCTATGTCACTTTCTGCCCTGTCCAGTGAGGCTACCCTGCTTCCTCCCTATCCAGGTGCAGAATCTCAGCCCAGGGACAGGAGAGCTGCTTCTGCTTGTACACAGGTGTGTTCAGGAGAGGACTTTGTATGTTTGATGTGTTAAGAGTTCCACTAACCAATCATTTCACCCAGAACGTGCAGCCCTGCGGGTCACTTAGCTGAGCATGTCTAGTGAGTGCAAAAAGATGAACCAGAATGCCCTATCCCAGCTAGGACGTGGGGAGGCTCTCTGTGCTGGGGTGGGGTCACCCTGTGAAGTAGTATGGCTGGTCTGTGTCACCTCATAAAAACCCCAGAATGTGGCAGTACCTGGAGGGAGGGTGTGGAAGGAGGTGCATAACCTGAGAAACGGCCACACGGAGGCCCTCATCTGACATGACTGTGCCCTTGCAAGAAGCCTGCACGCGGAGCGTGGGAACGTGACCTGCAGAGAATACAGGGAGACTCCAGCTGTGTCCCTTACTTTTCTCTCGATGCTGGGACAAAATTCCTCACATCCAAAGTTAATGGGGAAAGGTTTATTCAGCTCACAGTGTGTGAAGGTTTCAGTTCATAATCAGCTGGCTCTGAGGCAGAGTGGCATGGCAGAGGGGCAACCGTTCATGGCAGCAGAAAACAGGAAAAGCAACAAGAGCAAAATACGAGAAAACAAGCCTCTTTCTGCCCCTTTTATCCAGAGTGCTGGGATTAGAGCAGCAGCATTGGAATCAGTGGACTGATCCAGCAGTTATCCAGCCTTAGCCCCAGCACCCTTAGTCCCAGCATTGATTGTCATAGGAATCAGCCACAAACTAGATTCAGCCTCCTGCAATAAAGCCTACTCCTTGTGACTGCATGAGGTTTGGGGGACGTCTACATACAAACCGTAATACCAGCCATCAGCGTGCCAAGGAGAGAAGCCTCGGCCTGCGACACCTTTATCCCAGACTTCCACCTCCAGAACAGAAGGGAAAGTGCGGTTTAAGCCTCACTGTCTCTGGCTCTTTATTAAGGAGACCTGAACTGAGTGGTGCCCCCTCTTTCCCTCCTCTACCCTCACTCCGCCAACGAGTTGCACTGGCAGAAAGGAACCACATACCCTATTGCCTTGGCTTCCAAAACTCCGGACTGGCCTGTCCTGTAGCCTGCTGTCCTCTGGGCACAGCCAGGGACTAGGGGAGGGCTGCTAGCCCGGCCCCTCCAACACACAGAAGTTTTGGGATCTGAGTGGGGCCGCCCGTTTCCATGACCAAGGCAGCTGCCCTGCAAACAGAGTCACGCTCAGGGTGAGCGGACCTGAGCGAGACCCGGAGGGAGCCCTGCCTCCCAGCTCACAGGCCAGCCCGTCGCTGAGCTTAGGTCCTGCCTTCTTCTTTCCTGTGGGTTTTAAACACTGGCTTCGAGTCAGCCAGTGTAACCCACAGGTCTCCACACAACGTGCTCAACGTGACCCAGTTTTTCCAACTGCCCTGGACTCTGCCTTCTTCGCGGCTGAGGCCGGGGCCTGGCGTTTAGCATGTGCGCAAGAAGCAGTGGTGGAATGGATGAGCAAGGCATCTGTGCATCACTCCTCAGACAGCACCAACCCACAGGCTCTATAATTACGTCTCTGTCTTCCCTCACCCAGCAGCACAGGGGAAGAGGCCACCTTGGGGAAGGGTCTGATGTTCCATGTCTGAACCAATGCTCTTCCTTTCTGCTTGAAGTGTTTACTCCTCCTTCCTTTCACTCTGCTTCCAAATCACTGCCTCATTCACCACAGTCCCCTGGAAAATCCTCCAGTGAATGTCCACAGCGGGGGTGAGCAAGGCAGCCCCCGGAGCAGCTGCACAGAGAAGCAGCTCCGTGCTGTGTGGCTCTGCAGCTGTCCCCAGCCATCCCTGCACGCATCCCCACAGCAAGGTTTTGCACAATCTCCTGCCCGGCCCCGAGTGCACAGCTTGGCTCCTGAGCTCAGCTTCCCCGTGCAGGCTGCCCTGTCTGCAGCCCCAGTGCTCAGCCTGATGACCTCAGGACGCAACTCCGAAGAGAACATGGGGCCTTCTGGGCACCAGCTCACCCCTGGGCAGGGCTGGCCTCGGGTATGATCCCTATAGCCATGTGGACCTTGTGAGTTGCAGGACCCTGTGCGTGGCTCTGTGACATGCTGTTGCCACCTTGAAACTCACTGATTTTCTTTAATGAATTCTGTGTATTCACTGTGCTCTGAGCCTGTGTATTGGCAGCCAGTCCTGCTCTGATCAAGGGCTGCCAGGAAGGGCGAGGCCTGGGAGCCCAGCTCCTACAGGGTTTCCCTCCCACCCAGGGGAATCAATTCTCCTGCAAACTACAGCCTGCCAGCCCTGTTTCCCAGGGCCCAGCCCTCTGCTTAGGTCCTGAGTAACTTTGGATGCAAAGGAATTAGGGATATTTAAGGAACAAACAGGCTGCTAAAAGCAAAGCCCAACCTCTAGAAATCCCCATGCCCAGCCTCACCTGCATGTGTACTCATCAAACTCGCATTTCCTGTGCTGCCTGGGGCAGGTGCCTGGGCAGGCTCACATCTGCAAATGAAAGCTGCGTGCTGGCTAATGGGGCCAGCTAGATGTCTTGTCTGTGCCACCCCAAGTGGGAAACCCTGCTCTTAGCATCAGTGCCTGCCTCCCTGGGCCAAGGAAATTGGAACAAAAACAGCAACCACTTCCACAGAAAATTCCCAGACACCGCTAGCAGAACTGACTTCTGCCAGAGTTTGCAGGTGGACGAAGACTAAGCTTCCCTGTGCAGTGCCCGTGAGGAGGGGTGTCTGTGACTTCACAGTTCCTTGCCCTTCTGCCTTTCGTGTCCTACAAAGGACATGAAAGCAAGTCTGCTCACCCCGTGGTTCAGCTCGTGGCAGTTACACAACAGATTAGGTTAGGTCTGCACTCGTGCGATATTTAATATAAGGAATTCATACACCCCTTGAAAATTTCACCACCTCTGGCATAATGTGTGGCAAGGTGCTGTGTACACTCAAAACCAAGCGGCTGACGTGCAGCCCTGTAAGAGGCACGAATGTTTTCATCTTGCCCTAGGCAATGAAGCTCATCTCTACACACTCCATGGTCTCCGTCTTTCCTTGTACTCCTAGAATTCTGCTCAGCGCATTTCCACAAGGAGAGCTGTGCTTCCAACGGCCACTACTGAAGCTGGGCAGGTGGCCGTGGAGTGGGCAGGCCCCACATGTGGTGGCATCCAGAACAGCGTCACAAGGAGCACCCGAGGGTCTGCGGTGAGCAGAATGGATGGACTAAGCGTAGCGCATTCCCAGCGAGGAACGCTCTGCAGAGCAGGAAGACACTGACATAGCCACCTGCCACAGATGGTGCCAGGCGAGGGGTGCCAGAGGCATCAAACTTGAAAACAGACAAAACTAATCTGCGATAGGGAGAGGCCAGGAGGAATAGCCGTGCCTGCTTCTCCATCTGAGCAGTGCTGAAGATCTAGCCCACAGCCTGGTGCATGCTCGGCCAGTGTTCTGTGACTGAGCTCCCTGCTCCAGTCTGAGCTTGTTTTGTGGCTTTTTGATGCTAGCAATCAAACCCAGGGGCTCACTTCTGCTAAGCACATCTTCACTCCCAACCCCTGTGCCCACTTTTTGAATCTGGGTGGAGTTGATGCCAAGGGTGGGTTCGGTGTAAGACAAGCTCACCACCTGGATGCTCACGATGCATGTGCTTCTTTGGTACGTAGTTATAGATCAGTGCAAAGCTCTTAATATTTTAATGGATGTATTAATATAGCAAATCAGTTACTTCCTGCAAACTATATTTTTAAAAGAACCTAGAATACTTCCTGTAATATCCTAAAATAATCTGTTAAGTCAAGATTCACGATTATCTCTGAAAGACTCCTAAAAGCAAGAGATAAAAACCCAAGCCTAAGCCAGTGGTGGCAAAGCCGTGCAGGCTGTCTGTATCATAGATAGCTCGAAGGGCTCACCGTCACTGGCCTAAGCAAGGAAGAAGAAAAGGAGGGTTCAGCGCGCGGCCCACTCCTGCCTGGGCTCTGAATTGGATTTGAGTGCCTCGCCTTGTCATAATTCAGAGGACTAAAGAAAGCAAGAGAAGAGAGGGTGCCATTAGAAAAAAGCTTACAAGTTCAAGAGTTATAGACAACATATATTTATTACCCATATTGGATCAATCCGTGGCCCAGGTTTCGCATCAGAGACCAAGTGCACAGATACATATCTTCAGTTATCATCAGCTCCGAAGTCCCACACATCCTCCCACCAAGACGTGCACTGTGTCCATTGTGATGAGGAAGCATCCCTCATTCACTTATTCTGTCTCCTGCTATTCAAGTGAAAATGACATGCACCAAACCACTGTAGCTGTCACAATCTTGAAGTTAATCCACCCTCTTAGGGGCACGCGAGCCACGAGCGGGATGCCATTCCCAGCATGGGCAAGGACGTGTCCACTGAAGCTCTGGCCAGTGCAGACTAAGGGAGGAGAAGGGAGGACAGTGGGCTGAGAGTTGGAAGCAGACAGGGGCTTTTTGTTTATAATACTTCTGGAAAGGCACAGGGTCTTGAATCACCATCAAGACCGCAGGCTCCATAATGTGGAATCTTCAGTCCAGTAGCATCACTGGGATCTTGCAGACAGACTCCCAGGCCCTACCCTGGCCCTTTTCCTCCAAGTCAGCATTTTACAGGCCTCATACATGGCCCTTATGCATGCTAAATCTGAGAAGTCACACTGAGTCTGTGGTCTGAGACACAGCGGGTGCACTGTATTCTACATCTCACAAACATGCTGGGTACGCTGCAGGGACAGAGACACACAAGGATCCTATGATGAAAAGACAAATTCATGGACCTGCAAAATCCATGCTCCCAGATTGCCAGGCTCCAGGTGGGGTGACGGCAGGACACACACACACACACACACACACACACACACACACACACGGAGGCACACAGCACACCACACATAACACACACATACACATAATACACATACAGCACACGTGCCAGGGCAGGCCTCTTGGCCTTCCAGAGCCCAGAGTTCAGAGAGAAGCTACCTGCAGACAGTCATGACCCAGGAAGGCATGACTCTGAAACAACAAGTGCCGGATAATCACCAGGGAACTTACCTGTGAGAGAACAACTGAGCTGTCTGTCCACTGTGTTCTCTCTAAGCTCTGACTCTGTGGAGCTGGACCCAGAGCATTATGGGGAAGAAAATGAAAAATATGGACCTTCTGGAAACTTGTGACTGGGGAGACCATTCCTTGATCTGTGGCTGGGAAAGGAGGCCTGGCCTTCCACTTTCAATGCCACAGGGTTATAAGACAGGTGCACCTTCCCCTTACTGGGGGCTACTTGTGGGTCTGAGCCCCACAGCTGCACCTGTGTGCTTGGTTCTCAGTGCAGACGGCCCCATCGGGAGGCCCCAGTCACCTCTCACGGTGTGGCGCACCTCTGGGTAAGGATGTTTCCGGAACCAAGAGTAGAGAGCTGTTCACTTCCTGCTCAGGTGAAGGCAGCGCTGGCTGCAGTCTGTGTGAGGGGAACAAGCACCGCTGGCCCCGGGAACATTGCAGGAGGAGCCTCTTTCTGGGTTTCAGGGGCTTGGTTTCACTGAGTTGCAACTGGCAAGGGAAATTCTGCATGTTGACAGTGTATAGCCTGGTGACTTGCTGGGCATGAATATTATGAGACAATGACCACAGCCAAGAAAGGTGACACTGGCGCCCTACCCACTCCCTTATATATGTAAGAGGTGAGAATATTAAGCTCTTCTCTGTGAGCAAACTTCAAGTGTAATGTACAGTAAGTTTTGCTAGGTGTGGTCGCTAGATCCCCAGACGTCGTCTTCACCTGGTACTCACGCTTGGAGTCCTCTGACCATCACCTCCCCGTTGCCCCAGCTGGCCCCCAGTGACTACCATTCTCCTCTCACTTCTGTGAATTTGACTTACTTAGGTTCTGAGTGTGTGTGAGATCATGCAATGAACCACTTAATACAGTGTCCTCCAGCTTCATCCATGTCACTGCAAACAGGATTTCTTGTTTAGGGGCTGAATAGTATTCCACTGTAACATATGGTACAGTTTCTTCATTCATTTATCTTCCAGCGGATCCTTGGTTGACTCCATTTCCTGCCTGTTGCAAATGCTGCAATGAACACAGGAGTGCAGATAATCTCTTTGAGATCCTGATTGAATTTCTTTGTGTATATGGTCAGCAGTAGGGTTGCTGGTTTCATGATAGTTCTTTCTCTTTAGGAACCTCCACACTATTTTCTAATTTTAGTACACGCACTGCCAAAGTGAGCACGTCCACAGTTTCTGTAACAGCTGTACTGATTTGCTTCCCACCCGTGGTGTACAGGGTTCTTTCTCCAGACCCTCACCAGCGCTGCCTCTTACTGTTTGGGTGACAGCCATCCTAACAGGCGTGAGATGCTGTGCCCCTGTGCTCTTCATTTGTACTTCCCAGTTAATTAGTGATGCTGAGCATTTTTTCATGAACCTATCGGCCGTTTGTACGTCTGCTTTGGAGAAACGTCTGTTTCGATTCTTTGCCCATTTCTTAATGGGGTTATCTGTACTCTTGCTGTTGACTAGTTGTATTTCTCGTATAGTTTGGATGCTAGCTCCTGTACATTAAACCTGGGGCATCCGTAAGCCAGCACAATGCTGGGGGTGAAGCTGGCTGTACCTCAGCATCTAGGACAAGGCCACTGCTTCTCGTGAGCTTGGCAAGGCCCCATGAAAGGTGTGCAGTGCTCAGAGACCTGGCACGCACACAGTGACTTGACCTTTGCCTGATAATATAGACACTTCCCCTCTTGTTCCCTGTGAAACCACCAAGGCCGTTCTGCTGAAGACGAGATGTTCTTCCTGTCCCAGATCCTGCCTTCCTCTTAAACTCTCTGTAGACTTACTCCTGTGCTGATTATATAAGTAAACGTGCTGCAGTTGCCGGGTGGTCCTTTCTCCTGTCAGGAGCAGGGCTCCGCCTGGCCTCAGCTTTCTGCATCTTGACACGTCTTCATTCCACCCTCCGCCATTCTCGCTCCAAGGTTTCAGGAGCTGTGCTGGATGCAGCAACACGAAACACGGAAATCTCCGCTCACAGCTGAGCGCTCCACAGTGGGGGCTCCTCTCACACCAGGGTGCACAGGGGACCAAGGGATCCCCTCCTCCTCCATCTGCACCTCTCATTCCTGGGCCACAGTGCTGGAGCATGGTGATTCAGACAGAATAAGTGTAATGCTCAGTTTTCTGGGTTCCTGTGGAATACACCTTTCTCATCTGGCAGGAAGATAGCAGAGAAGTCTCTGGAAGCGCATCAGTCCTGCTGTGGTGTCAGCTCACTGGGCTAAGGTTTTCCTCTCTAGCCTCCGACAGGGAAGCAGCAGGCAGCAAGGTATGAGCAATGCCTGGTATCAAGGAGTACCCAGGCTGGCAGCAGAGCGCAGCGAGGAGGGAGGGGCATGCTGGGGCCACGCGTCCCGGGCCGCTCCCACCCTAGGGTAGGCAGGAGAGATCCCAAGAAGGGCTTTCCCAAGGGGCCTTGGAAGAAGGTGGCTCTGGTGTGAAGCTAGGAAGACTCCACCGCTCCCCATGAGGACGCCCTCCTCTGCCTAGGCCTCTCCTCCCCTCCGTCCTCCTCCTCCCTCTGTGGCAGCGTGTGCAGGTCAGTAGGGTCACCAGGGACAGGTTTCCAGGAAGCTCACTCCCCAAGTGCTAGGGTGGTGTCAGACAGGCTTTGTGATGAATCTGTATTTTTTTCAAACTCTATTCCATCGAAAGAAGTTAGGAAAAGGAAAATGTAATTTTCAGGCATATCAGAGGTGGGAGAGGTGTTGCTTCACACAGATGGAGACTGCACCTAACCCAGTTTGTGGCTTGAAGGCTCTCACAAGTTTGAGAGTGTCCACTCGGCCCCCTAAACCAGGTCCAGCTGGCAGTGTGAATGTGTTTTTCCAATGGGGAGAGAATAAACCTTTGACTGGGAGGAAGAAGAACGCTATCAGTTCCCTCTTAGCATGTTTCTCTCTCTGTCCTTTCCCACCTCCCATCTGCCAGGTCTTTGGTTAAAGGGAAAGTGGTTGCTGTTCAGCACAATTAATTTAGTAGGCCACCAGTGTTGCTGACTGACGGGAGTAAGGGCTGATCAGACAGATTGGATAATTGGCAGTGAGGAAGTGTTGACCATGCAAAATGGGATGAAAGTGAGTTTGGACTCCACTGTTGAGACTGGCCCCATTCCACTATTCAGGGGCTGCAGGGAGGGGCACTCTCTAAGTTATTGCCCAGAGCAGGATTTTTTAGGCTTCTACGCACTGTGACAGAGCTGAGATGCTGGCCAGGTAGCAGGCCCTAGAGTGAGTCCTTGGTGTTCCCAGATGGGCATCCGGCTTCCCCCCCATGGCTGGAGAAGCCTTTGAGGAGCATCCTGGAGGAGGAGGGGTGGCTGTAACCTTCACGCGCTGAGCCTCTCATGTGCTAAAGACACAAAGCAGCCACCGTCCAGGCACCAGTCATGAGAAAGTCCCAAATACATGGGCTGATGAGATGCGGGCCCTGCGGTGTGGTGCATTCCACCCGGCACAGGGCCGGCCAGAGCCTCTTTTCATCTGTGCTCTGAGCCAGCCTTCCCAGCTTCAGTGCAGCTGGCATGTTGGCGCCGGGTGCTTCTCTGTGCAGGGACCCGCCCCCATGGCCGCCCCCACTGGACGTAGCTGCCCCTCCCCATTCACAACAACCACACATGGACCCAGCTGCAGCCTGAGGTCTCTGGGAGCAGGATACCCTAGATAAAAGGCAAGGCAGGGGCTTCTATTTGGGGTCTACTTAAGGGTCTTTTGCCCTAGATGGATGAATTTGGTTGGGTTTTTGGGGAACTTGTCATAAAACAGGGTTTGCAAGAAATGAGACTATCCAGTGGCTTCTATCAGGGCAGTGTTGGGAGCACTGGGAATAAAATCAGGTCTTTCATGTTTCGTTTGTTACTGTCAAACCCAAGGGGGACCCAGCAGCCTGGGGCTGCACTGGGGAGGACTCCTGCCTTCTACCCTGGCTGTGGAGTTTTAACTAAAGCTCATGGTAGGCAGGGTGGCTGTTCCCTGCACCGTTGTGATTGGAGAACACAGGAGAGGAGGACCTGTACCTGCAAACGGGTTAGGAAGCCAGTTTGCCCGGCATACAAGCAGTGTCTGCAGCAGATCCCTGTGAAAACACCATCCCAGGAGCACAGGGCATAACCCACAGCACAGACGTCCTAGAACACAGCCTTGTGGGTGTTAGACTTTTGTCCAAGATTTGTTGCTTTGAATTATAAAAAGCTTAAGCATGTGACCATGCTGTGGACCAACACCCTTTCCCCCTGTATCCTTTCACCTGTTGGTTTATCTCTTAAGATGAACCGACTCACTGATCTCTCCATGGTTTTATTTCCAGGTCACAAATCAGTGAGGGGTGTGTGATGGCTGTGGTATAGAAAGCACAGCTCTTGCCCACCAGGAGTCTGGGGCCGGTTGTGTTAAAGTCAGGGTGCTCGCACAGGTCACAGCAGCTGCCTAGGAAAATCACAAGTGCTGTGAGGTCAGGGAGCGAGCAAACTTCTGAAGCTTTTTCTGATCTATTACTGGAGCTTACTTGGTGTAGAGAAGGTATCATTGGAATTCACTGATTGACATAAACATGTAGCACACTCCTGATTTTGCCTGTACTGTGTATTTCTTTTTATTTATTCTTTCAGCAAACACTTGGTCATCCTGGCTATGTCTGCCAGTGCCCAGGTACAGGGTAGAGCTGAACAGAAGACCTCTGTACCCTCTGCCTTCGCCACACAGGTACCACACAAGGTGTGACCATGAGAAAGGTGAAGGATCCACTGAGCTTCCCGAGGCTCCCCAGGTTGGGGAGTTTCTCTGTGCAAGATTTCCTTGCACCAGGAAGGCCGAAGGCTGCCTTCTACCAGGGAGTAGAGCCAGATCGCTTTTCAAAGAGCACATAAAAAGCAAAAGTACATGAAAAAGCACTCGGTATCGTTGGCTTTTAGGGAAATGCACATCAAAACAACGCTGAGATTCCATCTTACTCCTGAGAGAATCGCCATCATCAAGAACTCAGAAAACGACAAATGCCGGTGAGGTTGTAGGGAAAACGGAACTCATATAACCACTGTGGAAATCAGCAGGGAGAGTTCTCAAAACAATTAAAAATAGAAATTCCATCTGATGTAGCTATACCTGTTGCGTATCTGCCCAAAAGAGCACATGGCTGCAATACGTGCATGCACCTGTGTTGGTAGCAGCACAGCTCCAAACAACTAAATCTTGGGAGAGACCTGTACATCCATCGATGGATGGGTAAAGAAATACGGTGTTCGCACACAGTGGGGCACTACTTCCCCATAAAGAATAAATTTGAGTCGTTTGTAGGAAAAGGGATGCATCTTGAGACCATAACGCTGACTGAAATGAACCAGACACAGGAGGTTAAATATAATAAGGTTAAGTATAAATAATTTAAAGAGCCAAATAAAAGATACATGCTGGGAAACAGGGAGATAGACTTGGTGGACCAGGAAGGAATTCTAGGGATGGGGAGAGCGGAGGAATCGGGACAAGAGGCAGTACAAAGGATCAAGGTGCGCTGTGAGCGTGGACCACTTCTCCACAGCGAGTGTATTTATTATGCACTGCAGGCATATGCTGATAAGAGGGAAATGAAGAGCACACCCTGTGTGTGTGTGCAGCCTTGTGACTCCCCCTACTCACTGGTCCTGGGTGGACATCTCACGGGCTTGTGCCTCTCGGGCACTGTGACTGGGAGTGTGGATTCTCAGGTATCATCTCCTGGTCCTGCTTTTGATTCTCTTGGATGTGCACCAGGAAATGGGATTGCTGGATCAGGTGCTGGCTGCTCAGGGCTGGGGCAGGAGGAGGTGGGGCGGAGCTGTGGCTTGGTGGACTGTGCAGAATGCCTCGTGTAGCAGGCACGCTTCTGTGAGCCCCTGCAGCCTGCTGGCTGTCTCCTGCCTCCTCTTCACTGCTCCTGTGCTTAATCTGGGCATCCACCCACCCCTGTGCCGGTACCGCGAGCGTCTCCCATCTCAGGGTCTGCCGGGCAAGGCAGCACCTCGGAGGTCTCTGTCCACTGAGCGTGCAGCCCAGACAAGAGGCCACAAGTGGCCTGAGTGCAGTTGGGCCTGCACCATGTGGGAAGCTGGTGGAGGCAGTGGGCACCATCACCCCATGGGACATGTTCCTGGAGCCAGCGGTTCTGGACTGGGCAGTTCCGACCCCTAGGGAGCACCTGGCAGGGGCCAGAGCTATTTGTGCTTGGCTCAACTGGCAGAGGGGCTGCTGCTCACACCCAGAGATGCTGCCCAAGGAAGTCTCACAACAGAGGAGGACCCAGCCCCCAGGGCCCGTGGTGCCAAGGCTACAAACACCTGGCTTCAACTAAATCTGAGTGGCGCATAGGACCAACTGGATGAAAGGGGAAGGCAGTGACCCAGGCAGAGAGCAGCTTGTGCCAAGGGCCTGTGGTGTGAGGGAGCCTGGAAAAACAGGCGGCTGAGAAGTGGCCAGGGTCGGAGAGACAGAGCTGCAGTGTGTTCCCTGGGGCTGCAGGGTGGCACAGGGCTTCACTGCCTAGGCAGCGTCTCCCCGCCCTGCTCCCGGAAGGTGTCCATCAGGAACCTTGTGACTGCTCTGCAGGCGGCCTCCTTAGGCTCCTAGCTGTCCCTCCAGGGTCCCCCAGTACTCAGGTCCTCAGAGGGGCAGCTGTAAGCCCAGTCTTCCCTTTTACTTGGTCAGCCACGGGATAGGTTCACAGAGAGAGCGAGGAGCCTGGTAGTCTCATTAGCGGTTGATGGAGGTCATAGAGCCCGGCGTTGATTTAACTACACAAATTGGACCAGCCGGTTCCCTGGGAAATGCTCACAGCCTTCTCGCCGATCCGCAGGACCCTGAATGCTCACCTCAGCAGCACGGGGAGCCCAGGCAGACTCCACCACTTCCCAGGGTGCGCCCCTGTCGTCAGGACAGCGGAGCCTCCCATCAGCTTTGCTTTTTTTTATTGTTTTTTGCTATTGTTTTTTTTTTTTCACTTTGTGATATCTTCACAAATGTGGGCCTTGGAATACTAAGGCTGTTAAATTTTTCTCTAAAAAAATAAATATTGCCTGTGTCATAGACTATGGTTCCCCGGACATGCAGGCCCCACCCTGCTCCACCCCCACCCCATGAGTGCAGCACCCTGGGAGGAGTCTGCAGCCAGCCAGGGACTCAGCTTCTCTGTCCAGCCACGGCCCAGCTTGGTGGGAGAGCCCCGTCTGCAGGACCCCCCGGGGGCTGCTGGGGATGGCCATGGGAGGTGCTGTTCTGCAGGTGTCCTGGGGCCCCAGGAGTCCCTGCTGGTGAGCTGCACTGGTGACAGCTCCTGAGGACTGGCAAGTGGCTCACCGTGGGTTACTCGGTCCATGCTTTCTGCGAGCTAAGAGGCACTGGGTGCCTACTGGGATGCACACGGCATCACTGTTATGTGCTTTATACATACACCATAGGCAGCGGCTGTATCATTTTATGGATGATTAGTATTATTTCTGTGGTGCTAGGGATGGAACCCAGGGCCTGGTGCATGCTAGTCCTTTACTACTGAGCTGTATCCCTTGCACTAAGCAGCTCTGCTATCCCCATTTTACAGATAGTGAACCCAAGGAAGAGAGAGGCTGAATTGTATTCTTAAGCTTGTACCACCTGTGGGATGCTCACATAGTCATTCAGCTCATGTGGAGTTGGCAAAATCTGTGTGCTTTGACTCTTCTGCTCATATGGTTTGGAGCTAATATTTCCCATCCTACATGCAAACACAGGAGAGGGGAGGACCATACTGCTTTCCTCACACCCGCAGGGTTGCTGTGCATGCACAGAGCCCAGGCTTTCCTGAAGCTCTGGAAGGTGCAGGCTGCAGTCTCCTGAGCCTAAGGCTGATGCTGAGCAGAGGCCTGCAGGGAGCCGCTTCTTCCTCCCTTGCCTGCCTGGATTCACATGGAGGGAGACAAGTATGGGGTCCTCCCTCTTTGCTTATGCTTACCATACAGGGTGTGTGTATGTGTGTACATCAAGTCTGTCCTCCATGCCTGACTCCCCTCCTGTGTCCCTGTTTGCACAGAACCTGTCACCATGGCAGTTGATGTGCTAGTGTGTGCTGAAGCAGCAGGAAGCCATGCACGTGGCAGCTCTATCTCAGAACCCTTCCTGGGAGTGGCCGCCCGCCAGCTGCACAGTATGTCCACTCCATCCAGCGCTGAGAAGTAGCCACCGGCGTGAGTTCCAGGGACGTATCACGGCAGGGAGCAGAGAGATCCCCACTTGGGAAAGTATGACAGCATAGGCAGAAGTGTCCCAGCTGAGCCCCGCTGGACATGTGGGGTGACGTAGGGTCACAGCGGCATACTTGCTATGCTTGTTTGGGCTCCCCGTAGCAATTATTGTGACTCAAGTTCCATTTGCATTATCTTGTTTGGTGACCCAGCAAGGCCTACATCTTATGGATTGACAAACTGAGTTTTCTGTCATTGTGCAGGTGCAGGGTTGAGGGTCCAGCACAGGCTTTCAGGGCCTGAGCTCATCTGCCCACCTGCGCTAAGACACACACCTGCACCCTGAAGAATGAGCAAAGTTTCCCCCTCAACACTGGCTCATCTGAGAAGTTCCCCCATGCCTTGTTCATTCAGAACACTTCCACTAGGACTGACTGCTCCCTGCCTAGACACCTGAGTGGTAGCATAGTCACCCCTGTCCCGACCTTGGCCTCTGCTCACTCTTCATACATTTGCCCTCCCATCTACTGGTATAGGTCTGGGAGCTCTGCATAGACCAAAACCTTCACTTCCCCAAACTTTTGTGGCTCTTGAGTTTGATTGCAAAGTTCTGTCCAGTCGGCTGAGTCCACACTTCAGAAAGGATGACATATCAGACACAGCATAATCTGTGGCTCAGAGGCTACCTAAAATCAGAGCTAGGGGCTTGGCCTCTGCCACCATTTTGTCATGTTACCCGGGGCCTATGACACCCAGCCCTGTGTTATCACGTGGTGATATTTTGCTGAGATAGCCATTGATGTAAATGGCTTTAGCCACCAGCTTCAGCAGGGAACACTGAGCTTCTCTGGGACTCTCTGGGTGACCTTGGGGCACTTTGAACTCGGCTGGGTAGGGTTGACTGACTGACAGAGGCTCCCAGGGACAGGGACTCTGGTCACCATGCTGGGATCCTGAGTGCCTGCAGAAGCATTTCTTGTAGGAATTTGGGCCATGTCTGAGGAGCTTATTGCAATTCCTGCCTTCCTGTTGGGGCAGACAGAACTTGAAGTTCTGTGGTTTGAGAGTGGATGAGGGGAGGATGTGGATCAACTCACCCAAAGATGGAGCCTCTGTCCTGAAATGCTGGAAAGATGAGCTCTGGTGCCAGTGCGAGTGTCAGGAGGTCCACAAAGATGATTTCCAACCAGCTGGAGCTTTGCCTGACAGTGACCTGTCTTCCTTCACACAGCAGTTCAGCCGTCTCTCCTTGGCTGCCAAGGGTCCCTGAGAATGTGTAGGTGTGGTCCTAGCCTTCAGCATGCAGGGGGTACCTGGCCCTGGAACACTACACCAGAGGGGTTTCCTACATGCTGAGCACAAAGTGACAGCAGCAGAGGGGCCTTGAGCACTGGGAGCTGGGCCACGCTCCCTGCAGAGCTCTAGGGGGTGCCCTGCCTGCTTCTTCCAGCACTTGGATGCTGGCTGGCTTTGTCACCTCACCGGGAGTCCCACGCATCTAATGGCTGCCACCATCACCACATGGCCCATCCCCTTCTGTCTGAATTTCTGTGTCCAAATTTCCCTCTTTTGTAAGGGCAACTGTGGTTCTCAGATCCACCTTAATTTCCACCAGAACTCTTTGTAACTTGATTCTGTAAACAGAAACTGCTTGCCAGTGCGGGGGGGGGCACACTGTACATTTCTAGGTGGGTGTGAATGTTGGCGGATGCTGTCCAGCTCAATCCATGATCATTGCTAAGTATGAGAGGAGCCAAGGAGAGGAGCAGAGAGGTCAGAGCCTCAACATGCCCATCGAGTTGCGTGTCTCCTCATTTATAGACCCTGCAGTGGCCCATGCCAAGGTCATACCCTGGGAGACAACCAGATTGGGAAATGCAGACGCCAACTAGACCATCAGCAGCCTTGCTCCTGAACTCGAAGTGTCTGCCATCATGCATGGATGACCTCTCTCCTGTGGGCTTGAGCAAGTCCATGAAACTGCCAGCGCCTGGGCCTCCAAGCCATGGATCCACCTTCCTCAAGGGGTTTGGGTGGCCATCACATCGTGCACATCAGAGGCGTTGGCAGTGCCTGGGCCACAAATGGCCACCAGAAAAGATTAGGGTGTGTTTGCACTGCTTTCAGTAGCACTGCCCTTCATAGTCTTGTTGAATCATAAATGTGTGATTACTGGGGAAAAAACAGTCCAAGCTTTCGCATTCTTTCAGGTAGAAAATTTCTCAAAGAGGTTTCAAGGAACCCAACATCTCCAAATTCCACTCATGCAGCCATGAGGCAGATTTAAGGTGTCCTTCCCTGTCTGGGATGAAGTCTCTGCCTTAACTTTGGTTAACGTTCCCTGACCTACAGATAGCAGGGTTTGTCGATTCTCATTTTCCTGACCTCAGACAAAGAGAACCAAGACTTTGTCTCTTTCCTGAGAGATGCCCGAGTGGGAGGCATGTCTGGGAGCAAGGGAAGGCTCAGGCCAATAGCCCTTGACACCACTGGGGGCTTCGCAGCCCATGGAGGATGGAGTCGTGGCTCTGCAGGATGCGTGCTGCAGCCAGAAGCACTGCTTAGGTTGGAGGCCTGGTGAGCACCCCCCGAGGGTCCCCAGTGAAAAGAGTTGATAATGATGCTCTCTCCTGAAGATGTGTTACAAGTGTATTAAAAACCACAAAGAGTTCTGTGGCCATAAACTTTGGAGGGTGCCTCAGATGAAGTCAGTGGGCTTTACTAGGAAATTATGGGAAAACCAGAACGCTGTTTCTGCAGCTCATCACATGTGCTTGCCCTGGAGGAGTTGGCCTCCCTGACCTATGGCGGTCATGGGTCCCACCAGGTGAAACGTGTCGGCCAGAGGGAGACGTGCTGCCCCTTCCACACAGCAACATGGAGATGAGCAGCGCTGCGGGGAGGTGCTGATGGACCTGCAGGTTCCCTCCCTGTTCCCAGACCCCAGTCTTAGCAATAAGCAGCATAAGGGAGGAAGGAGTCTCTCTCCTGGAAACTTTGCTTGGCAGGTAATTAATACGCTACTGTCCACAGCCGTCTCTCTTCACAGGTTTGTTTGCGGAGGGCTTAGCCCAATGTTTAGCCAGTCCTCAACTCCCTTGGATATATATTGAATGAGTAAATGATTGAGTGACATTTCTCAATGTGTGGACTCACAGATACAAAATAGCACGTAGAACAGGAGACTGGCTTAGGAAAAAAAGTGTTATTCTTGTGAAGTCTGTGACACGCTCAGATGTATTGGCTGGCTTCAAGATCTCCTAGAAACCCACAGATAGCGGTCATCAGGCTAAGTTGCAGGGATGAAAGTTTAGCGCATCTCACTGGTGAAGGCAGGACCCTGCAGACATCGCCAGATGAAAAGTGGGTGACCACTTTTTAAATTTTCCATATCAAAAAGTAGAACTTGCTGTAAGATTACCCTGTGTGGAATTCAATTCCTCCTCCATCCAGAAAGCACACAGGCATTCTGGGAGACCCACCCAGTCCGGGAGCCTGCCGACTGCTCACGGCTGTGCAGGTGAGCTGCCCGAGAGCACTGGCGGCACAAGTGACACAGGGCGAAGCATGTGCTGTGTTAGGTTACATCTGTTGGTAGTAAAAGTGAGTTGCTTTCATTTCCTTGAAAGAACTGTATTAGGTTTAAGGTGGGAAGAAGGCACAGGTGAAATCAAGGCATGCTACTTATGGCTTCTCATCTTGGTGCTGTTAACATTTGAAGGGCCCAGCTAGGGCGCCATGACACACACTGAGATACATGAAATTGCCATGCCTAGGACGGCCTTCTGTATGTCATTTCCAAATCACTTGTTTGTCAGATACCTGTTTGCTGGCCGTAGATTTAAAGATTTACCTCCACCAGGCACCACTGCAGCCTACTCCATCCTTTTCTCCTGGAGCAATTCTGTGGCAGTGGGGGGCAGGCCTGGGACTCTGGAGACATCACCTGAAGAGGTCTGCCTGAAACAAATGATTGCTTTGAAGCCTCATATTTTACCTGAAAGATTCATGTGCCCTGAAGCCATAGAGGAAGAGACAGACATGTTTGACTCTAAAAATTAAAGTTCCTGACTATCAAAAAACATACCATTTAAATTTTATAGAACAAAATAAGAGGCCTAGGGAAAATTATACAATCTGTTGGACAGTTCTCCCTCACAAGTAAAGAGCTCTTTAAAATCAATGAAAACAACCAACATTTCAGAGTGGGGAGGGTAGGGCATTGGAGAGACAGTGGTTACGTGATAGGGACCAGCAGGTAAAGGAAAAAGGATTTTTGCTGGCTGGAAAATGTGAAGAATGTTCAGATTCTCTTACATGCAAAATAAAACTATTTTATTAATCAGATTGGCAAAGAGTAGAAAGTTAATGGTTGGGGTTTGGAGGCTGAGGGAGACCCACGCTTACGCAAGTGTTGGTGGAAGAACAATTTGGGTGCATGGCTATTTGGCTAGGTTGATGCACATAACCTTGGACCTGGTGATTCCAGTTGGGAGTTTGTTCCACCGATAAGTCTGTATTGCTTAGTGGAACTTCATTCTACAGAGACACTCACAGACGCTCGGGGTCCACACTAAAGAACTGTTCATAACAAGAAACTGAAGCCAAGGAGATCTCCACTGGCCGAGAGCTATGGAACATCCACAGACCAAGAAATCAGGCAACTTTTGTTAAGGATGAGGCGTAATTCCATGAGTGACTGTGAAACTTTGATCAGTAACTAACATCATGTGGAAAAAAGCAAATGCGTAAGACAATACACACTCTGATCCTGTTTGTGGGAGGTAGAGGACTCTGGTCACAGCATGCTTCTCTGCGTTTGTGGAACACTTAAAAAGGCTATGCAGCTTCTCCAGACCAGGGTCAAGAGAGCTGAGGAGACAGTGACTTTCTTCTTACTGTGGATTATGTATGGCGGGCTTGAATTACTCTCTCCTAAAGTTGCCGATTCCAAACAGCTTAGCTTTTTCAGTGAGAAATTCCTATCTATACCTTACAAGTCATGAAACACTTTCACAGGTATTTTGAGGCTTACCACTCTGCCTCCATGCCTGTGCCCAGAATGCCCTGTGTTAGGGTGGAGCTCGGGAAGTGGGTGCTAGAGGGGGTGCCCAGCGCCCTGACCTCTGGCAGCTCCTTGTGGCCCCTGGGTGGCTGCACAGCTGCCTGTGCCTGGCTGCTGTGCCCTGTGCATACTGCGGAGGGAGGAGACCTGTCCTCTCCCTGCTTTGTGCTTTTTATAGTTTCGCCCACCCTCTTTTATCTTATTTTTTGCAGTACTTGGGATTGAACCCAGGGTCTTTGCCCTGAGCAGCCCTTTTTAGATTTTTTAATAGGGCCCCTCTAAGTCATTAAATTGTCCAGGCTGGGCTCCAACTTGTAATACTCCCGCCTCAGCTTCCCAGAGTGCTGGAAATACAGACACGTGCCACCACGCCTGGCTGCCACTCTGCTTTAATGGCAGTACTTGGAAAGACATTGGAAGGTTAAGAATTGCTCTTTCTTGGCACCTGGCCACCTGGGTTCTGCAGATCCTGCGTTGTCACTTTGGACTGTGACTGAAGCAGTCCGTGCTTTAACTGACTGAGAGCCAGGTTGAGGCAGGCAGCCCCCTTCAAGAATGTAGTGTCTGCATGCCCAGCCTCAGCCACCTGCCTTCTGGACAGCCAGCACCTGGGGCCTGATGCTGGGCCCACGTGGCTGCCCTGGGAGGTGCAGACCCCGGGTATGGCTGCCACTGCTTTGACAAGTCCACGTGTGTGAAGTACAAATACACCCTGACAAGATGCTCCGCTGTTCTGCAGCGGGCCGCACCTCGTGTATCACCCTACAGACCTACTTTTTCCCAGGCGGTTAGTTATTGAAGCGACTTTCATATGAGATCGTTATCAAAGCCCCGTGGCCTCTGGAGCACTGCTGGTTCGCTCTGCTCAGCAGCTGCCTGGTTTCCTGCTCTGTGGATGCTCCATGCTTGGTTGACACGGTTCCCAAGGGACAGAGATCTGAGTGTTTCACTTTCCTCTAATAGACAGTCCTCTGCTCGGTTCCATATTCCTGGGACCACTTCTCAGCGTAGCTCCTGGAGGTAAATCTATGGGTCAAAGGGTGCATCTGCCTCTCGGTTTGGTGGTCACTGTCAAGTGACTCTCTGTAGCACTGTGGGGTTCTACTCCCAGGACAGCGAGAGGCCAGTGTCCAGCCTCCCAGCCTCGCCATGGGACGCACTGTTCTCTATCAGGGCCGCTCACCCCCACCTCTGTGGGAGTCCCTAGGAGGGTCCTATTGGACACCTTCACTGTCTTCGGTGCCACCTTCTTCCCTGTCCCTCACCACTGACCGCCCTCCCTCTGTGCCTCTTTGCTTCTCCCAGTGCTGTGGGTCTGTTCTGCAGGACAGTCAGAGGGCACAGAGGTGACCTGGCCATTGATGTCATGGTCTCCGAGGTTACACATTCACAGCCAACTGGGCTGGGCAGTTCCCTAGAATCCAGGAAAGCACCAAGGTGCTGGTCCAGGGGACAGTGTCCCCAGCCACAGGGATGACACCTCCTTTCTTGGACACATGGGAGAATTCAGTGTGACCCCAGATTGCCCATGGGTGGGTCAGACACACCTTGGGCTCCCATCCGCCCACAGAGTGGTGGCCTCCCTTTCCTGTCGGGGGTGAGGGCATTCGAGGTCCACCCTATCGGCCTCCCCTGTGCTCCTGCCACTGCTTGGGGCTGCAGATCCCTCCAGCTAGGTTCAGCCAGATGAATAGCCTCGTTCCCCTCCCCTGCTGGAATTCCTGGTTCTTTTCACTTCTGTGGGCTTGAGGCCTGGGTACTGCAGGCTTCTGACTGCTTCCACCCCCAGTGGGGGCAAGGGCATCCTTAGTTCTACTTGTGCTCTCTGCTTCTCTGTGTCTAGCAGTAGGTAAGTCACCTTTTTGATGGGGTGTCACTGTCCCTGCCCCAGGTGTGGCTCATGACCTTCCTCCAGCCTCCCCAAGCTATTTTAGGCAGGCGAAGGCTGTGATCACAGAGCTGCCTCCACCCCCTCTCCGCTCAGCCTGGGAGCCCCATGCTCCTTCCCTTCCCAGACCAAGGGAGCCTCCTGCTGCTGCACCCTCCTCAGCTCCACGCTGCCTGCCCTGGCCACCACAAGCCTTTGTTTTTGGCCAGTGCCACTTTTCCTTGTTTGTAAGGGCCAGTTCTGCTCAGCTCAGAAGAAACCACCCAGTTGGCTTTGGTCTTTGAAGCAGAGAATTATTTTTAGAGGCATTTAGCAACTCTAATAAAGGAAATAAAAGCATGTACACTATGACTTGTAATCTCACACATGCGCACACACAATCGCTCACTTGCACACACCTGGGCTGAGGCACAAGCCAGATTCTCTTTTCTTGAGCACTGGCAAAATTCAGGTTGCAAAACCTTCAGTTTGGCGTAGATGCTGCAGGATGTGGCTGTGAGCTTGGCTTGTGAAGCTCTTGTCTGATGAACCGCTTGCTGTACCTTCCTATTGCTAAGATCCCAGAGGACACAGCTGTCATGGCTCTGGTCTAAGAGGAGGTGTGTGCAGCCAGATTCTGCACCTGCAGCACCCTGTGGCCTCTCTGTGTGGCCATGTGCTGACAAGAAGGCACAGTCAACCAGAGCAGAAAGGCCAGCAAAGCCTGAGCATGTCACCAGCAGAGCTGTCCCTACTCACCACAGGCTGCATGACCCCCACAGAGCCCCTAGGCATCTGGGAGGCTGCTGCAAAACCATAACCCATGCATCTCTGGGGCCCCAACAGCACAGAGTGGCTCTGCACCCTGCCAGGTTTCACGGATGGGGGCCACTGGGAGGGGAGCAGATGAGAGGGATGCCTAGGGAAATAAGGACGGGATTGGGGGAGCAACAGTTTGGGGGCGTTCCCTAATCCAGCCAACGGGGCATCCTGCCCTTCTCCAGCCAGGGGACACTCCCATCTGGCCTGCAAGGCTGTGCTGCCACCTTCTCCCCCACAGAGCCCAGGTCTGCTGGCCCTGCTGGGAATCGGCCCAGGCTAGCTTGCCTTATGGGTCTTACCCTGCTCCTGACTCTTGCTTTGGTCACGGCCCATGGTATGAGCTCTGGGACAAAGGGCTGCAGAGGACAGGCCGCTCTTTCGTCTCCTGTCCTCTCTGATGTCAGAAGCCCACTGTTCCTCCTGGAACCCCCTTGACAGCACCCCCACCGGCTGGCTTTTCCTGATGCTGCACCCCGTGAGAACTGGTGTATAGTAGTGACTTTTGTCCTCTGAGCTCCCACCCCTCCCATGGGAGCTCCAGGGCAAGCTGTTCCCACAGCTCTGCCACAGTGGAGTTCAGTAGTGTCTGGCCAAGTGTGGATGTCCCTAAGGTAGATGAGGGTTAGGGCAGAGGCAGTTGGTTGGCCAGGGTCTGAGCAACCACAGGTGGGCAGGGGGAGGCTGGCTGACACTGGCAGAGCTGTGTCACCCTGCGGGTGCCTGGACACCAAGCCAGCAGGACCCCAGCCAGTACTGTGGGCTGTACCATTGGGGCGTCCTTCTTGGTCAGGTAGGCAGCCTCCTTTTCTCGTGTACAGCTGCTAAATGTGAGCCCTGGTCCTGAGCACAAGGTCCTTCTCTTACAGCACATGCTATGCTCAGCACCCTGTGAAATGGGTCTCTGTGAGCCAGGCATCTGGTTCCCTCCTTGAGAAAGGTGACAGCATCTGTCTGCTGTCTCTGTGCTGTGAGCCTGGCACACAGTAGGTGCTAGATCTGTGCTGAGTCCATAGGTGCTGACCAAGTCACAGTTCCCTGTCCTGTCTCATCTGGTCCTGTCCTGGTGCCTGAAGCTCGGAACGGCAACAAACCTACTGTGCACACAGGGGCTTGTGTGTGCAGAATGGGGAGGAGGCCAGGACACGAGCCTCTTCATGCAGATGAGAGACCTGGCGACGGGGAGGTAATCCCAGAATGGAGAGGAGGCCCCTCCTTCACCTGCCCATGGGAGCTGCATGGGAGCCCCAACCCTGTGGGAGCAAATGGGGGGCCTGAGCATCCACTTCCTATTAACTGCTTAGAGAGTGCTCCCCAGATGTAAGAAGCATCTGTGTCCTATTAATAAGCACAATGCCCGAGATAATGCTGCTATAGGAAACTAATGAGATAAAACACATCTGACAGTTCTCACTACTGCTGTGGCTATGTGTTGTTCCACACAAACACTTCCACAGAATTGGCAAGAAGAGGCTGCGGGGCCCCTGGCAGATGTCAGCATGTGGATATTGATTCCTTCCTTCCTGAATGCCTTAGCAAGTTGAATGTGGGGGGGGGGGGGGCGAGTGGCTGTGTAACAGAGTCGCCGTGAATTTGGTGCCAGGGAAACTGAAGGAAATTTTGTTCCCTCTGTCCCAAAATTTACCAGTAAAGCTACAAGTAAACCTTTTATTTATTTATTTATTTATTTATTTATTTATTTATTTTGGTACTGGGAATAGCACTCAGGACCTTGCACTTGCCAGGAAGGTGCTTGTGCTGCTGAGCTATATCCCCGGCCCAGTAAAGGTTCTAAACAAATTTGAAATTTTAAAAAACTACCCTTTTGTGAGCATTAGACTGACCCCTGGAAGGGAGCATGTGGGACTGCCCTCGAGTCCCTCATCGAGGTGCCCGAGGTCTGGCCTTGTTGGTGGCAGCTTCCTGGGTGTCAGTGACAAGGGCACAGGCCCCCACTGCCTGTGGCCACGGCTGACCTGCAGTGTGGACGGGGGCTTTGCTCAGAGCTAGCTGGGTCCACCCACCTGAGACTCCTCGCTGCTCTGATCCACGCGGGGCTGCTGAGGTTGCCGCAATGCCCTCTGTTTTGTTTGTCTCATGATGGACAGACATGTCCTCCACCCTGGTCGCCTCTTAGATCGCCAGCATGCCTGAGAGGAGTGCTGGCCTCTTCTCCTCATGCAGCCACTGCTGGCTGGGCAGGGAAGAGTTGCAGGTGTGACCACCAGGTGAGTCTCCTGGCCTTCCCACTGGGACCTGTCTGTCCCCCGAGAGTGGCTGGGAGCTCCAGGGGAGCCTACTGGCTGGCCAGTCTTGTTTTCTTACCTGCCTCACAGCTTGTGCGGAGGGTCAAATGTGATGACTTGTATAAAATGCACCTCATGCCAGGTACATAGGAAGCCCTTTCTCCCCTTCTTCCTCTGCCATCGATATTACTGTCATTAAATGTGAGTGGTTCATTAATTTTTCCTGATGGCGCCATAGCCACTAGCTCTGGTTCTTGTGAGCGTCACTTCCTGCCTCCAGTGCAGATCCCTCAGCCTGCTAGCACAGATCTTTCATTCTGCTGGCACAGACTTTCTAGATTCCACCACTGACCTTTGGGCCTTCTCAGCACAGATCCATGAAACAGGCCTGCATGAGACATTGTCGTGGGCCCTGGGCCTCCAGTTGGATTCGTGGGAGGCATTGTTATGTGCTCTGGGTATTCAGCGGGACTTAGGTAGGACATTGTCACAGGATCCAGACCCTCAGCCGGACTCCTTGGTCTTAGTGTGTGGACAGATTTCCTGCACTCTTTTCCATATTGTTCTTTGGGTGACTTATAAATAATCATACAAAATATGTGTCCTGTATTATATATTGTTTCACCTTGCATAATAACCCCAAACCAACACACCACTGCTGCCACCCTGCCCCTCTGTGTCCCGTTATCTCCTGGACCCACTGTCCAGCATAACATGTGATCTTTCTTCAAGTCCCTGTCTGTCCTCTCCCAGAAGACCTTTGGCAGCCCTCTGTTTGTCCCTAGTCAGTGTCAAACCTGTGTGCACAGTTGGTCCTTATTCTATACTTGATGGAGGCTTCCAGTGCCTTCCATGACCAGCCATCTGTAGACCCGTGACTAGCTTTTCTCATGAGCAAAACTGTGAGGGAGTCTGTTGGTGTCGGATCTCATCAGAAGGGTCAGATTGTCCAAGAGTGCCGAGGTCCTGATGCCAGTGTGTCTGTCCTGTTTTCACTGCTGAACCCATGAGATGTGGTCTTCACCCTCACTGTTGTGGCAACAGCCCCTTCTCCATAGAGCCCATCCAGGGCTCACTCCGGGCAGAGCAGCAGTGTGGAGAAGAGGAAGTCTGCGTGCCTAGCAGTTTGATTTTGGGCTCTGTCTGCCTGATGAGGCTGGATGTGCAGCCTTGGACCATCGTACTCCTCTGGGCTCAGTCCCTCTTGCTATGACCTCCACAAACAGATGGCCAGGGCTGTAAGAGCTGGGCCTGGACTGGGATCCCCACTCAACTGTTCTTAGATGAGGTGGCCGCACGCAAGGTCTGCTGACTTCTGAGTGCGTTTCCCTGAGTGACCAGTGCATCACTATGAAGTGGGGATGGTCCAGGCAGTGACATTCAGGACACCTGCTTACTGAGCTAGTTCTTCGAGCGTGGCTTGCAGAACGCACTGTTAGGCTGCAGCGATGAGGAGGAGGAGGATGGCGGTGGTGGCGCTGCTGCAGCTGATGAGGGAGGCAATTATGACGATGATCAGGAGGAGGAGGGGTGGTGCCCTAATGAAGAAACGATGATCATAACGGTTCTGATGGTGGTGACGGTGATAAACGCCTGTCTCCTGGGTCTAATTCCGCGATTTCTTCATTGTTTACATCCACGAGTCTAGCATGTGCCCAACTCATGCTCTCACACCTCACGGAGCCCGTTTGGGAAGCTGTCCCTCCTGTGACCTTCATCACCCCTAAGCTTTCCACTTCTTGTGAGCTGCGTTCTTTCCTCTCTGTGTATGCTGTTACCCACTCAACCCTCAACCTGTGCCTGCCCCAGTGCCGAGCTCTGCTGGGAAGACGGAAGTGGCTGCTGCTTTCCTCTGGTAATTTTGAGATGTGTGAGATTCCACCCTGGAGGTTTTAGTTTCCTCAAACTGTAGGAGGTTAATTAGTTTGGTTACTTCACAATAGCTTTTACAGTTTTCTTATTAAGCGGCCAGTACCCAAGGGCTCCCCCTCTTCACCTGGACCTTTTGGGAAGGGTGAGGGGCCTGGCTTGTAGGAGGACTCTCAGAGAAGCCGGGGACAAGGGGAGAGCTGGGTCACTGGACCTGGAGCTGGCTGTCATCAGGCAAGGCTCAGTGTGCCTGTTGGGCTTGGCCAGGGAGAGAAATAGCAGGCGCAACCCAGTTGTTCACCTGTTCATTTTTTACAGACTTGGCTTTACAGCACTTCCAAAAGCACAAGTCATCTTGATCCTTTAAGAAAGCAGATTGGGGAAAGATTGAAGAGAAGAAAATCATGGGCTTAAAACTAGCAGGCAGGCGTTCTCCCACACTGCGTACCTCAAGGGAGAGCATTGTTTTCCTGGTGTGATTGAGTAGTTGCAAATCAGACTCAGCAAGAAAGGAAGGGAGAACACACAGGGTTCGTTTATCATGAAGTATGGAAACCAGAGAATGAGCCAGAGCCTCCCGGCCCCCAGTGTTTATCTTTTGCCCTTTCACCTGCTCAAACAGTTGTCCTTTTCCACTTTATGCAGTCCTCTGACCTGGAGTTAACTGTCGTGTGTGTGTGTGTGTGTGTGTGTGTGTGTGTGTGGAGTCTTCCCTGACCCTTCAGACTAAGTTGCTTCCCGATTGACCATTACTGTTTAGTTTATTTTTTATAATAATATCAAGCACTTGCCCAGTGTCAAGGTTTGACTTGGAATTGAAAAGACTGTTCCTAATTATACTAATGGTTCCCCAGAAAGTGTTTCTGATTTTTAAATGTCGAGCTGTCCTTCGGGCCAAGAGAACACTGCAGCACAGAATCATAGAGAAAACCCCACTCTTCGTCTCATGTGGCTGGAAGTGCCACAGCAAATTTGCTATTTGTGGACCAGCACCCAGACACGCTCTGGAACATGCCCCAAGGAGGAGGCCTAGGAACTCACTGCAACATTCTGCCGAATGGCACGGACAGGGAGCCAGCCCAAGCACTGTCACTGTGGCCTATTCCCACAGTGCAGTTCTGTGACAGACTGTGCACACACGTATCCCCAGGGACGGTGTAAGGGAGAGGCAGATGAATCCTGCAGAGTGTTAGAATGGTACCATTTGTGTGACATATAAATTTATATGATGGTTAAAGCCATCTTCACATGCTGTGTCTTCTTGTACAGGTTTATAAGGAGTAGAGGCACAAACAGAAACAGAGAAAACAAGCAGATGAACCTCCAGGTAGTGGTGCTGCCGGGGGTGGAGGGGCCAGGGTGCAGATGCCGGGAAAACAGGCTTCCAGCCCAGGTACAGCGCCTCCTGAGGGTCCGAAGCCGAGGCGCAGAATGTCCTCACCCGCTGGATGCAGGTGGAGCTGGGGGGGGCATGTTTCTGCAGGTTTAAAACATGTAGCATTGGTCTGGCTGTAGCCTTGAACAGTTGGTATGAGTTGTTTTAAAGCATCACAGTCTCTTTTAAGGGTTGCAGTTCTTGGATTTAGATAAAGCAGGGCCAGGGCCAGGGCTGTGTGAGGACAGAACAGACCGGAAGAGTGCATTGTCTGCGCCCTTTCTCCAGACCAAGGGTGTAGGTGCTACAGCAACTCTTTCACCCAGAATTCCCCAGCACACGCACACGCACACGCACACACATCTAGGAGTTCTGTGTCCTACAGGGATTGTTATCTCCTGCAGAACTGAGAAGGGGCCACCCCTTGGGATCAGAGCAGTGAGCTCAGGAAACATCGGAAAAGGCAAAGTCCCCAGTCGAGTCCCAGCTCTCTAAGTTATCTGCTTGCTGATTTGAAATGCTGCCTTGTTACTCCTGAGTTCCTTTTATGAATAGAAAGGGTATTACCTCATTTAAGATGAGTTAATTAACGAATTATAATTCCCAGAAAGCCTCTTTGACATAATTTAAAAACCCAGGTAGGTATAATCCCATTTAAAACCTAAAATTAAACAGGAGACTAGAAAATACTATTGTGACTGTACAAGCAATCCCAGCTGGAAAACCTGGGTAGCAGGCAGAAGAGCTAGCAAAAGAGAGGCCATCAGACACTTGAGCGACAGGGACAGGACATGCAAGAGGACTCTTTCTGGTCCTGAGGTCAGAGCGTGTTCAGGGGGTTTCGGGAGACGGTCTGAGGGGAACGTCTGGATGAGTCGTGACAACCTGCAAAGCAGGCATTCTGCCTGCTCATGGGTACCCAGTGAGCGCATAAGGACACCTGGTCTTGAGTGAGTGGACAAAGGCCATTTCCTTCGTTGCTCCAGGGGTGTCTCCAGGATGTGCTTCATGCACCCTCCAAGTATGATTCTACAGTGAGTTGTGTTGAAGTTATTCATCATAATGTAATCGCTGGGCCAAGGATCTAGAGTGTGCCATAAAAGAAGTGATAGTTTCTGGGCCCTTTGGGTTGATACTTGATTCTATTTACTTCTAAACCCCTGACTGTTGGAGTACAAAGAAATTAAATGGAATGTTTGGCCCAGTGAGGACCACACTTGCCAAAGCTGCATGAACGACTGCAGTTTAGAATGCAGACTGTGCTTCCTGACATCTCTTAAAGAGCAGGACATGGTGTCTTCGTGGACAGCAGTGGCTGTACCCACCGGAGACTGTGGGAGAGACCCTGACCTATACCCCATCCCTCTCCTGGACCACGGGCCCCATCTGGCTTTCACAGGCTGCTTGCCTTTCTCCCTGGCTGAGGTGAGGAGAAGCCCGCATTGTAGCAGCACTGCAAGGGGTGACAGTTGTTGCAGTTTGCTCTATAAATTTCTCAGGGTTTTCCAGGAAGAAGTTGCTGTGGTTGAAGGTGTCGCACTCGCCGGAGAACTCGGCTGGAAATGAAATAAGTGCTTAGTGCAAAACGCAGCGCAGAGCTTGATCTCAATAAATGTTAGTCATTGTTATGACTTTTATTGAACTTCCAGTTCAGCTATGTAAACTCAGGGGAGAAATAAATGACTCCAGTGACAAAGAAAACAACTTAATGGCTTAATATTGGCCAAATCTAAGAGTTGTGAAGTAGGCAAAAAATTGCAATACCTTTGTTTGACCAAGCTGTCAGGAAAAGACAAGTTGGCTTTATGGGCTATGTATTGTTTTAAGATAAATGAGGGTAGAAGGAGCAGTTTGAGGTTGCAATTTCTTGAAGATGGAAAGGTGGCAAATGAGAACACTGGTGAACAACATTATTTCAGAGCGCAGGCTCTGTCTTCTCCGATGATAAACACCTTTGTTGATTAGCTGCCGTGTGCTATTAATAGGAAGCTGAGTAATTGGAGTGATTGGCAGACGATGAGGCAGGCCCATCTGCTTATTGCATGTTTATGGCCATTGTCAGTGCAGGGCATGCGTAAGGTGAGCTAGAGAGGCCTGGACCACAGGCTCTTGGGATGCTATCACCAGAGGGAGAACCTGGGATCCAACTAACCTTCCCCAAGGTTAACATCTATGGTTCCCGTCCATGACACCAACGAATTATGGATGGTGCACATAGACACCTAGTTTAATCCAGGGGTCAGATGCTCTTGGGACTGTACAGAAGCACAGACCAGACGGTGAGGCGTACAGATGCAGGGCTATGGATGATTTTAGGAGCATTTGCAGCCTGAGGAGTGTTGAACTAAGCTCCTGGGAGGGCCCTGGACATGGAGATCAGACTGCACTGCAGCATTCATCTTATTATGGCAGGGAGGGTGGACAGCACACAGACCCCTTCCCTCGCCTCCTTCTTATACCCACACGCTGCAGAGCCCTGTGAGGGTGTTGATAGATTCATGCTGAAGAGTCCATTCTAAAACCCATGTGGCAGTGGTGGCCAGATGTAAAATGGCTCCTTAAGTGAAGACTGGACTTTTCTTAGCCAAAGAACACATGGAATTGAAAACTCACACTACATATAGACAGCTTTGACATCATCCAGCCATGGCCTAATGCTGTGAAATTGGGTTTCCTTGCCCTTCATAGATAGCCTCAGAGACCCTGCAGGAAGGGTAGCCTGCGAGGCTTCTACCCCTTGCCCAGGCACCCTTCTCTGGTAAGTGGCAGGGTCCCAAGTATCCCACAGGAAGCTTTAAACCTGCCCTGTAGGCAGGCAATGCTCACTTACACTGTGGCCAGGAAGTGTGTGTGCTCAAATGGGTTGTGGATGTGTTCTGTTCCTGAAGAATTTTCTTGCTGAGCCAGTGTAATGTGGAGAAGTACATGAATATCTGTTCTGGGCCAAAAAATGAGACACAAAATGATTATGAATTAAGGTAAAAGAAACTTCAGGTTAGTAGTCCTTGCCAAAAAAATAATTTTCATTCAGATTATATCAAGAGATTGGCTGGGAGCCAAGAACATAGAAAGTACCATATTGAACTGGAACTCTCAAGTGAGCATGTGAGACCTGTGTGTGGTGTGTGCGTGTGGTATCTCAGTATTAGAACCTGGACGGGTCTCAGCCAGCAGCGGCAAGACGTTCAGGGAGGCAGCGTGTGTGCACCACCCCAGAGCAACAGCTCCAGCACTAAGTCTACACTCCAGCTCCAGCCACCCCATTCACGCAGTGCTCTTCACAGATAGCGGGAACCCAGCGCCCCAAAGCCTCGGTGCCTTAGCAGGCCATCTCTTGCTCACAGACACTGCTGTAGGGAGCTTGGTGGCCTGGGCATTCCAGAGTCCTGGCTGTAGGTTCTAGATGCTTCTTGGTTCCTGGTGCCTTTCCTTCAGAGGACACGTCACAGTTCATATCAAACATGCTTTGACAGTTGTGAGGCCCTGTGCTCAAGGAAGGGATGGGGTCATTGTGCCAAGCCCATGAACCACATCAGTTGAGTATGGGGCCCCTCAGGCTACAGGGGCTGAGATGAAAATAAACAGGGAGAGGGTCTGGAGAGCAAACTTGCCTGTGATGGGGAGCATGCAGCTTGAGGAAGAGCAAGCGTGCACATTCCAGGAAGAACAGCTGAGCAAGGACTGGGAGGCGACACCCTTAGGCCCTGCCAGAAACACTCAGTTATACACGAATGTACAACATGAGGTGGCAGGGAGTAAGAAAGAGAGGACAGGAGGGCCACGCCTGGCCTCCAGGGCCAGCAGGATGCTCATAGGGCTCACCAGAGTGGAGCTGGCACCCTCTGGTGTATCTGCATTTCTGCCCTTCTCGGAGGGATCAGGCCGTGGCTCCTCCAGGGCAGCACAAGGTGGTGCGTGTTTGGCCAGGCACCCCGTCTACATGGACTACTTCAGGGTCTGGCTTGCTAGGAGCACTTGGCTACTCGGTCTTCCATGTCTGTTCAATTCTTCTTCAGTCCGTGGTCAAGAAGGTCTTCAGGCAGCTGACAATAAAATTCCGGTCTACACTGAAAAGTGTTACACTGCAAAGTAAGAAAGGAGACTTGTTGAGAGGTTTGTCTGACCTTTTTTAAATGAATATCTGCAAACATTTTCATGTTCTGCATGTGTCATTTTTCCTGGAGACAAGGTAGTCAAGAGCCAAACTACTCATTCATGAGAAAGTAAAAGGTAGGTTTTTCTTTTCTAACTTCATTAAGTTTTGTATGTTAGTTTTTATGCTAATTTTTCTTCATAATTTTTGGCTGAGTTCTTCCCCATGTGTTGCATCCAACTTTAATATCTTAATATTCTGGTGAAATGGACAGTGCTAGTATAAACTTATAGTTGCTCAAAAAATGTAATATTGGTAATGTGACCTTACCTTAGAAAGGGCTATAAGCAGCAGAATCACAGAACGCCTGAGGATCAGGTTCCAAGATACAGGAGATAGTTCTCCCTTGAAACAAAGTAGTTTCACACTCAAGCCATCTATCTGTAAACCAGAGTCCAGGATGTACCATGAGATTGCTTAGTTAGTTCTGCAGTACAGTGGTTACAGTCTAAGGTGAACTGCGTCTGCACAGGCGGTATTAGGGGCAAAAATGTTCTCTGCCTGGTCTGACTCCTAGCTGTCTCTTTTGGTGAATGACCACATCCTTCCAAGAGTCCATACTCTGCTGTTTGTGAGAACCCTAAGTAGATTTTATGTGTATTTTCTACGTGGGTTCTGATTCATTCCCCTGGCAGTTGACATGTTTGTAGACACATTTACCTAACATTTATCTGTAGAAGTGATATTTCTACCTCAGTGAAATGAAGATGGACTTGTATTATTTTCTTCTCTAATTTCTCACCCACAGTACTTTAAAACCTCAGCAATACCACACTGATTAGTAGCATAGTGAAATTCAGAAGCCCTCATTTTTTTTATTTTAAAGAGAGAAAAAAATCCATAAAAAGATATACCATTTCAAAACAAGATGATAGGAAATTAACAATGGTTATTATACTGCATGTTGTTATCTACTTCAAAGTAGTTGCTCAGATTACCAGATACAGGCAAGCAAAATTGATAAAACAATATAAGCACTAACTGTTCCTTTCAATGAACTCATAGAAATTAGTAGAACAATAATCTTAGCTATCCTGTGTATATATACATATCTTTTCTCCCCTTCTTTTCTTTCCCCCATCCTAGTTGTTCTTTCCTTTTGAGCAGTTTCTTTCCCTTTCACTATACCTATTGTACCTACTTACTCCTTCAGTTTCTTATACTAGGGAGACAGTATGATGTTCACACATGTGAGTCTTGTTTATTTCACTTATGAGTATGGTCTCTAGTTGCATCCATTTACCTATAAAAGCCTCAAGTTTATCTTTCTTCATAGCTGAGTAGAACTCCATTGTATAAAAATACCACGTTTTTATCCATTCCTCGGCTGATGGACATTTGGGTTGTTTCCAAGAGTTACTATAACAAATTGTGCTGCTATAAACATGAGTGCACATATATCACTGTGGTATGACGTTTTCGTTTCTTCTATGAAAATAATTCCCCAGAAGGGGAGTAGCTGGATTGAATGGGACTGCTAATCCTAGTTTTTTGAGGAAAGTCCACACTGATTTCCACAGAGGTTGTACCCCTCGACACTCCCACCAACAGTAGAGAAGAGTTCCTTTTTCCAAACAGCCCCACTAGCATTTGTTATTGGTTCATTTCTTAATGATAACCATTCTTTCTGGAGTGAGATGGAATTACAGTGTTGTTTTAATAAGCTGAGATCCCAGTTGTTGATTATTTAAGGTATTTTCTGTGCAGTTTGATTTTTGTCCATGAACTCTCTGCCTACCTCTATGTCTTCAAGATTTCTACCTACTTTCTCTTTCAGTAGATTTAGTGTTTCTGTTTTAATATTTAGTTCTTTGATCCGTTTTGACTTTAGCTTAGTGTCTGGTGATAGACATGGATCTAGTTTTAGTCTTAGCCAGTTTTTCCTGTCTTTCTTCCAGTGAAGGTATTTGGCTCCTTTGTCAAAGACAGGATGGCTGAGTGTGTTTGTAGTTTGCATCTTCTAATCTGTTACATTGATCCTCAGGTCTTTTTTTTTTCCAATACCATGCTGCTTTTATCATAGTAGCTTTGTAGTATAATTTCAAGTCAGGGATTGTGATGCCTCCTGCCTTGCCTTTGTTGGCCAGGATTGCCTTTGCTATTCTAGGTCTCTTTTCATTCCAAATAAATTTTAGGAATGTTTTCTCTAGATCTGTGAGGTATGCTAATGAGAATCCCTCAGTTTTAAAAGCAGTGTTAGTTCTTATAATCAGTCATGTGTCCTTGGGAATATAATGTTTCTCAGAATAGCCAATATTTTATTTTTGTTTGGCTTCATATAGTATAAGGTGAACAAAGCCCATGACCATGGAAGAGCCACAGCTTTATGGGACACTGAAGCATCAAATGAGCAATAATCAAAGAAGTCTAGCTTGGACGCTGCTACCAATCTGTTCATCTTATTAGACTGAGTAGAGCGTTGGCTCCCTGCCTGTGGAATTTACTTTTACCTTTAATGACAGGAGGAAGAGCAGCTTCGAGTGGCTGCCTAACTGTGGACGACTTGAATGGGGAATGAGAAGATGGCCTCTTGCAGGGTAGGATTAGGGTTTAGGGCCATGGCATTGGAGTCCTTCTCCCAGGGAGGGGACAGGCTGGGAAGGTGGCCGTGGCTGTTGGAGGGGAAGACAGAGAAGGGGAAAGGGTGAAGCTGCCGGGGTTCCCCGGTTTCACAGCTTAGGCTTAAGGTTTCTGGTCACCCTTGATGATGGCTCCCCACACCCAGTCAGACCCTGGTCCTTCCTGAGTGCTTCAGCCCTGAATCTTCCTTCCCCAGTGGGGACCACACGCTGCTACTTGGAGAGCAAGAACTCTCGGGCAGCACAGAAGCTGGCTGAGTCCTCGTAGGCTAGGAAGAGAGCAAAACAGTGACCCCAAGTGCAGCTTCAGGGTGCAGTCTCAGGAGTTCTGGGGTAGTGGGTGGCCGTGTGATGCTCACGCCTCAGGACTGTGCTTCTGTGGTGAGGAATAGCAGTGGCGGAGAAAGGAGGCTGGCAGCTAGAGGGCTAGAAACAAAGCCGGGGAGCCGGGAGGGAGCAGCGGAGGAGCGGGCCCGGGGCAGACAGCAGCTTGGGGCTGCAGCAAGCCCTGCCTTCCTGGGGCCCTGGAGGGGCTCCAGGGCCGCGACAGGGGGTCCACGGTTGACAACTGCACTCCACGTCCTGTGGGGCTGTGGCCAGGGTTTACGGAGGCCGTGGTGAGTGGTGGAGACTGGGATGTCAGTCATGCTGCTCCCAGCCTGCCCGCCTCTCCATCACGGTCCCTGATTTCTCCTCATCCGCGTGCACTAGCAGGGCCTCCTGTGCCCCACCTGTCCTGCTGTCTGCTCATTTTCCTTTATGTCTGCGTCCCGCAGTGGCCTGTGGCATTTGGAGGTCAAGAGCCACGCTCTGTTATTTTTCATTCCAATACTCAGTGTCAGTCCTGACCTCACCGTGGGGACACCAGATCCCCGACTCATGGACTCAGGTCCTCGGGATCTGATTTCTGGGAGGGAGCAAAGCCACAGTGGCATCATACCCAGGTGGCTCTGAGACCTGGCCTGTCCTGTGAACAACCCACCCCTTGACCTGGCAAGACTCACAGGGTCTGTGGAGGAGTGGCCACCGGGTTTGCGTGATGACCGTGCTGTAGAAACACACCTAGAGTGACTAGGACCGCCTGCCTTCTGTTTTACATTATCCTGAAGGCTCAAGTGCTCTTCCTTGGATTTAACTTAAAGTTTAAAAAAAAAAGCCATCAATATATTTCTCCCTCTTTATTTCATACTTTAGGAAAGAGAACGAAAGGTGTAACAGGATATCAACTCCCACAATTCTTCCTGTGGTGACTAAGTATAAATATCTATGACGAATCGCAGGGGGAATCATTAGTGGCAGCTGTCAGTGTTATTTCAATGAATTAGACCTTTCCAGCCCCCTCTAATAATGGATGCTGAGGGAGATGTTTAAGGCTGTTGCAATCCATCACGTACCTGAAGGCACGCAGCCCAGCGACGTCAGGATCGCAGGTGCTTACGAGCAAACTCAGCGTAGCTGGAGTATTTCTGAGGCGTCAGCCCACCTCCCTTTGAGAAACAGTGCATGGGCATGGTTCCTGATTTAGCACGTGACCTTGGTCCATTGGCACCAGCTGATTTGGGCGGGCTGGGAGTTTAGGCCGCAGCCTGAAGTGACAAGTGGAGTAGGAGTCATGTACAGAGCTGAGGAGGACCTGGGTGGGTGGCTGTCAGAGGGACATCAGTTCCATAAAATCAGGGAGCCCTTTGCATGACTGAGGGGAAACCTGCTAATGCACCATATTTTCATGAGGAAGACTTTCAAGTGGTGGCTTCTCTTTCAGCTGTTGCCCCACCACAGTGATCACGTCTCCATGTCTGGGTTGAGGGAGTCCAGAGTTCAGGGTTGGCCATGTTCATGACAGAGGAATCGTTGCCAACATTTCTCCTCAGCTGCAGGGAGAAGACTGAATTCTGCCCAAACATGCTCTGACCTTAGAATTGAACTTCCAGTGAGAATACCATTTTAGTTCACTTTGATATTCTTTCACTCCCCTTGTGTGTTTAATCCAGAATCTGTTTACACCTCGTGGTGTTTTCCTTTGATGATTTGGCAGAATCTTGGGATGTCAGGGTGTTGAGCCCCCCCCCCGGGGGGGTCAGGAGGGCCAAGGTTCAGGAAACAGAGGGTGAGACTTCAGGAGAGACAAAAGGACTTGCCGTGTTAGAGGTTTTGCTTTCTTCCTGGCTTTGAAATAAGCAATCAGACGGCTGTAAGCCGCTGTTGCTCCTTCCAGTGTGGAGTAGAGAACCATTCAGTTTTTAAATATAATTGACAGAGAGTCTCTGACAACTCTTGCTTTTTTTCTCCAAACTGCATTTTGGAGAAAAGGTGTAGAGATGCCCACCGGCTTCCAGTTCCCTGGGAGGATGCAACCCTGCCCTTTGATGGCTCCACATGGCTTTGGTAGGTAACAGTGTTCGGTGAGAGAGATCTTGTCACAGTTGTTCCTGAGTAGTTTCAGCTTTCTATTTTCATTCTGTGCTGTGCAGTCTTGGCATCCAGGGTTTTATGGCTAGAAAATCATCCTCATATTATGGGATAGATGCCATTCAAGGTCAAACATGATCTGGCTCTGAGAACCAGCCTGAGGTCCCGCGGGACAGGTGGCTGTCACCATGCACAGCCATGGGGCACCTGTCCCTGTCTGTGGTCAACAGCTTCTTCGTACCAGGCTGGGGAGGTAGTTCTGGGAGAAAGGAGAAAGAATTGCCTGTATTTGTGGGAGCTGGATTCATCTCATGCATCTCTAAAATTGGCTTAGGTAGGCCTGATAGTGGGTGGGATTTAAGACCTCCACATGAAAGTACAAATAAGTTATCCCCCAGAGCCACGGTGCCGAGCCTATGGCACAGATGTTACTTGTTTTTCTTTTAAGACAAGAAATGTTAATATGTAAATTGCCTTTTCTAAAGCAAAACCTCAGCATTCAGGTGTAATTGCATTGTTGGCACTTTGCAATAGGTAAGTGGGTTTGGGGTTGTACATTGGCACTAGGTCTCTAAAAGGCTCGCCATCAGTGCCCTAGAGCATGGGCTAGTGCTCGAGGTGACTGATGCTGACAGAAATCCCCACTTGCTGTGAGAGCCGCCACTTAACTTGTGAGGTCAGTAAGGAAAACCCCCACCAGCAAGGAGGGAGAGAAACGGGGCCCCTGGCTTCCACCTTCCCCGCTTGCAGTGCCCAGAGGTCAGGCTTGGCTGCCAGCCGCCGCCTGCTGGCGCAAGGCCATGCGTGGATTCGGGGTAGAGACATAGCCATGTGGAGGTTTGTGGTGGAGGAAGTCGTGGATCTCAGCTGTGCTGAGGGATGACGCAGTCACAGGGTGAGTGATGTCCTGCTTACCGGCCTGCAGATAAACCCTTGACGAGGAACACGGGTGGAGAGAGGGCAGCCATGCAACAGAGTCACTTAGCTGCAAAAGGGTAGAACCAGGTGTTGGTGTGAGCTGCTGGGCATCTGGCCAACGGGACCAGCGGCACCTCGCCTTCATTCACGATGAGTGGCCAGGCACACCCAGAGCCCAGGGACCCCCTTCCACCCTGAGTGCCCCTGCCCCTTTGGAGGCAATCAGGAAAGGAAAGGAAGTGGGCATGCACGCTGGGGGAGTTGCTGGCATTGTAGGGCAGCCAGGAGCCCTTGCGAATGGGACTTCTGACCTCTGTTCTCTCCCTAGGTGGGTGCAGACCCCTCACGTGAGTGCAGACCTTCTCTGCTATGGTACTCTGCCCCTCCCTTGGGGGACTTTCTCCTTCACGGGGCCTGGGCAATGGTTCTATTTGATGTGAGAACTTGCGGCCCAGCTTCTCCTGGGGGAGATTATGCTAGGAACATGCCACCTGTTGTTCTCCTCGATTTCCTAGGAATAGCTTTGAAAGAAAAATCGTACAAATCAAGGGAAGGAGTCAAGAAAAAGAATAATTCTCTAGTGAAAAGATCTGAGGCGGAAGCAGGTGGGATGAACCATCCTAAACATGGGCACACTTTCATGTCATGGAGCCAAGGACGGGGAAGCCTTGGAGCCCCGGCCATTTGTTAGTGGCCGTATGGCAGCCCCTGGGGGTGCCGTGAGCCAAGCTCAGAGTCCCTGTGTGACAGTCAAGCATCATTGTCAGGCTTCATTGATTGGTGTGGGGCTGCTGAGCAGATGGGCAAAGCACACTACAGTGTGTCTGGGCAGATCGTGGAGGCGTGACCTTGGGGCTTCTGTCAGCTCCTGGCCCCACCCTATCTGTTGCTCTTCCCCTGTGCTATTTCCTGACCTCCAGGAGTGAGCAGCTGCACTCCTCCATGCCCAACCACTGTGATGTTCCTGCCTTGGAGCCGGTGGATCATGGACTGAAAACTGAAATTGCAACTCAAATAAACCTCTCCCCTGTGAAGTTGTGTCAGGTACTGTGTCCCAACAGTGGGAAAGCAAACCCATACGTGGGGTACCTGTGTGGTGGGCCCTTCCCCAGCCCCTTTTCTAGGGACCACTGCCACCTCAAGTTTTGGATTCTAGAGAGGTCAGGGAATGTGCCCATGGTCACATGTGGGGGTGAATTTGAACTCAGACCCTCTGGTCTAACCTGCCAGGCCAGCTCTACCCACTGCAGCTCCTGAGCATGGAGGAGCATCCTCTTGGGGCTCAGCCTGGTCATTCGCTAGGGTGTAGACCACATCGCCATGTTCACACTGGGATCCGACAGACCTGCGAGAGATCGTATGCATGCCAGAGAAGCAGAGGAAGGCAAAGTAGTATTGCAGAGAATTCTGGACATTCTTAGAAATAATGTCTTCTTTATTTCATTTAAAGTAAACTTCCATAAAAAGTACAAGCCCACAAATTAAAATATGAGACCTGGGAAGGGGGCAGATGGGCCATTTCTCTTCTATTCTGTGGCTTCCCCAGGCAAATATCCCACGCTCAGATTCCCCCAGCATGTTATGTTTTGCACATGGCTCCAGTCCCAGGGAGACAAGCCCCTCTTGAGAGGTGACCTCTGGGGAGCCCACTGCCACTTCAGTGTGAAAATACGAGGAGTTCAAATAATGGCTGAAAATAACCAATGCCTTTGAAATAGGCATCAGGGTTGGGGCAGAAAGCATAACATTCTATAAATTCTCTTTCTGTCCATAATTTTACTCCTGTGTATAAAGTTATACCTGAAGGGCTTCTCCACATGAGAATTTTACTCAATGCCCTCTGTGTTCATGGGTGTCATCGTTGTTAAAGGCAGCTGCACAGTGGGTGAGGAGCAAAGGGTGAGGGTCCTCGGTTCTATCTCTCCACCTCTGCGCAAGGTGACCTCAGGCCCTGCTGCGGCCTGACATGGACAAGCGCACACACATAGGTTACTTTAATGTAAGTGGCACTTTTGTGCCTGCGTGTATTTCTGCAGCCTAGTTCTAAAATTTCATATATTTGAGTCCATGCCATGTCAGGACTCACGGTTTTATTTCAGTTTTTAAAAACTCAGCTGTCCCATAGACTGTACACTGCATAATTTACTTAAGCATTTTTGATGGCATTGGCTTTGTCGTTGGTAATGTTCTTTATGTCACCCAGGGTCCTCCTACACTGTGGCAAGCAGCCAAAGCTGTGAGAGACACTTCCTTTGTCTTTAAAAGTGATACCGCCGTGGATGTGCCCACCAGCAGCCGAGTGTGCTCCTTCTGGCTCACTTCTCTGGCGCTTGGGCTTGTCAGCTCTTTTAGTTTTGGACACCTGGTCACAAAACGAGAAAGCATTGTGTTTTGTTTTAATTTTTATTCCCCTGGTAACTGGTGGAGCCCTTTGATGTTTTATATTGACCATTGATATTTCTGTGGAGATAAACACACGCTTGCTGATCTGTAGGTCTTTACGTGATCTGACTTGCCACACTTTGTATATCCTTTCTGGCTGTCTGCTGCCCTCATGTTTCCTGCTCTCTTGAGTTTTTCAACGGAGCAGTGCAAAGCTACCTGGGGCCCTGCACAGGCATGAGATACTGAGGGCAAGACACAGGGTCCGTTTCCTATTCTCACCCTGAACAGAAGGTCAGAGGCGGCTGGGGACC
Source organism: Dinomys branickii (assembly GCA_004027595.1). Lineage (NCBI taxonomy): Eukaryota > Metazoa > Chordata > Mammalia > Rodentia > Dinomyidae > Dinomys > Dinomys branickii. Next base: position 63,437 of record PVLD010003206.1, read on the forward strand.
TCAGGAGTATGGAGGACACTTTACTCTGCTGGTGCTGCGTGTGGACTCGGGCATTCGGCCAGGATCCAGCTCCCAGGGCCCCCAAGGGGCTCTTGCTCCCCTCCTCCGCACACAGTGAGCAGAAGAAAGGAGTTTCCTTAGCTCCTGTATTTCTGACCCCAGCTTTTACTGGTCTCACCTTGTCCCCGCTCTCCTTGCCTGGAGCTGCTGCACATCAGGGCTTGCTCTGGGAAGTCGGTCTTGCATTTCCGCCACTTGAAAATGACAGCTCATCCTCCTCATCCTCTGAAGGCAAAGCTTGGTTAGAAAGGGGAGACCTCAAGGTCATGCACCTGGGGGTGCTTAGTCACCCAAGCCAAGACCCTGAAACAGGCCATCTCCCTACTAACATTTCCTCTTGCATTAAAATTAATTTCACAATCTCCGGCAACATGCCAAGCCATCGCGGATTGCATAATGGCTGCGACTCCGGCCTGTAAATTCATTTCACCACCGTTATCTAACTCATTACCTTGTAAACTGCCTTCATATACTGAGGCTCCGCAGAATATAGTCTTCCTGTAAGGCCAGATTGTATTCCAGGGCATTGAGAGTGGACGCTTGCAAATTAATCACTCCTGCAGCCCATCTTTTAATTCAGGTTAATTCTGCTGCCTTCGCCCCTCCTTCTCCTCCTCCTTTTCCCTCCTCCTCCTCTTCCTTTTTTGATTTGCCTGGAAAAGTTGATGAAAATGCAATATTTATGATTCGTCCCAGTTCACCTTCTGATAGATGGGAATGGCACTTCCCATTCGAGCCTGGAATGTGCTGCTTTGGAAACACCTGAAAATGAAAATTGCTTTTTAGCTTGGCTGCTTTAATGAAATATATCTTTGAGCATAATAGAGAGTGATGATTTCTTACCCCAGCAGCCCTGCCTTGTGTTTAAAGGACTTGCCTTCTACTTCTGAGTTGTAAGGTTTTGTTTTCCTGTCTTAGATGTGAGGGAAAGGCCGTTTACAGTGATGGTGAGGATTCTGAGATCCTGTGGCCCTAAATTCTGCTAGGGGTGACTTTGCCCTTCAGAGGCACTGGGCAATGTCACTAGGGGAGGTGGTAGTGGCATCTTGCAGGCAGGGGCCAGAGATGCTGCTTCTCATACCACAAGGCGTAGGGCAACCCCCACCCCCATCCCTGGCCCCACACCAGTGGCCCAGAAGTCAGCAGGTCTAAGGCCAAGCACTGTTGCTCTGTGGAACTGGAATCCTCTTCTGGCAGGCTTTTCCAGGATCTTCTCTGTACTAGGGTCAGATACCTCCAGAAGTCCCAGCCGTACCTCCTACTAGGAGCTTAACCTCTCTGAACCCCAGTTTCCTGGCCAGTGAACCAAGGATAACTATACCACTGTGATGAGTTATGAAACTCAGTTGGTTAATTCTTATCTAATGCTTAGTGGAAAAGTGACGCCTGGTGGAATTGCTGAGTAGTTGCTGTAACAGTCAAGGAAAGAGGCACTCAATCTTTCCCTACCCAGATCCTGGGCACCCCCACCCTGTCCCTGTGGCCCACTCCCCCTGCATCTGTTGGGACTCCCCTGCCTGGCCTGGCTGCATGGGAGACAGCTGCAAGGTAGACTTGGCCCCTCTACCATAGCTGCTGTGTCCCATTAACCCCAACTTCAGGGTTAACAGGTCTTCGTCAACTCACTGTCCTGGTGGTGACCATCCCAGACTTGATCCCACTCTCCCACTTATCACTGGAGCCTTCCGTGTGCCCAGGAACCCCAGAAGGGGACAGCAGAGACTGGGAGGGCCCCTGCTGTGGACAGCTTGCTCCTGCACCTAAGGACGCCTCCTAATTAGGTGTCACTAGCGAGATTTGGAACCATGAGTTAACGTTTTATGGGCCATTTTCTCATAAAGAAAAGCAAAGCCAACGTAATTCTTGCTGGCTTTGGGGTTTTGGCTCCACACTCAGCACATCAGGCAAAGTCACTGCGGGAATAAAATTCCTCAGATGTAGCCTTCCTCATCGAACAGGGAGGAGAACACTCCCTTTGCGTTCCATCAGCAGAGACCCCCAAATCCTTTAATGTCCAGGCAATAAACACTGACTGAATCTGCCCGAGAGAATTGCAACCCCTGGAATGAGCTCCAAGACTAGGGGGTAACCAGAGAGGCCAGAGCAGGGATTCAACTCTCACTGAGCCTCTGCTGGTGCAGGAATAGCTGTGTAGAGGAGTGTGAAGCACCTTCCAAGGCTGTGAATGTCCGTGAAACTCAGAAGTGCCCAGGACAGGACAGAAGGGCAGGGTGCTATGGGTGGGGCAGGCTGGGCTTCCTCTTGTGGGAATGCACAGATCTAATCCACGACAAGCGAAGCAGCAGATACTTGCATCAGAAATGGAAAATGCCAGATCTGTCCATTCCTCTTGCACAGTTGGTCCTTCCCAAGCACTGTTTTTACACCCAAGTTCAGCCATTGTGGTCTTCACCATGTGCTGTTCTCTTGCACGTGAAGTTTCAGCCACCCGGCTTTCTCGCTTAGGGGAAGAAAGAGGGGCCAGTGTCAGATGCATACAGGGAGATGAGCATCAAGAACCAGGAACAAGCTGAGCCAGCATAAGGACTCCTGTAGGCATATGTACCTGTGTGTGCACTGCGCACCTGTCATGCATCAGTGCATCTACTCACCTGTCAGCCTGAGCGCGCACAAATGTGCACCCACACACACATACACATACGCATGCATACACACACACTTAGGTAGATTGCCTACCTTCCACAGAGCCCACAAAGGTGTAGATATCTGTGGAATGGTGGTTCGTGGAATGTTCTAGAAATGATCAGGTTATAGGAGAGAACGTTCTGGTGTCTCAGAGGTACAACATTTACCATGTGCTTGGGAAAAGTTTCCTCCAGAAAGGTGAACCTTTTTCCACTTCATGTTGTTCATGTCAAGGAATTGTCTGCATTTGTGTGAACATCCCATGGAGTGAGGAGAGGGAAGTGGACGAGGAGATTTCTAGGGCATGGGCTGCAGGTCAGGTGGTGTGCTGAGGCTTTCACACAATGCATCGTGTGGGAAGCCATCACTGCACCCACTGAACAGGTAAAGAGAGGCCTGGGCAAGAGGGCTGTGCTCCTTGCCAAGTGCTGCCACAGGAAGGGCTGCCGCTGGACTGCACCGGCCCTGTCTCTCACACCTTCACCTCCACGCTGCATTCATATGGAGAGCTGCAGCCCCTGGGACCCGAGGTAAATAAGGTCTGTGGCTTTAACCCTGCCCAGCTCGGCAGAGCACTGGAGTGTGTTACGCCCGATTGTTTATGAGTTAAGCCAAGCAGAGAGATGCTGTGCCTCATACTTGCTTTCATCCGCTCACCATTAATTGTCTGACTACATTTTCTTCAAGAGGCAACAAAGAGTAAAATCCATGCCGTTGCTTTTCTCTTTAGCTGGTTGTAAATATTCAGCCAGAATTTGACTGACAGTGCAATATTATGTTCCCCAAAGCTTGCACCGTATGTGAATATTTTAATTAGGATTGTAACAAGCTATTGAGAAAGTTTGAGCTAAATTGGTTCAGCTGTTTTTGCATTAGTGAAGCATGAAAAGGGATTTTTTTCATCTATTAGAAAATAGTCCCCTTTTTTAAAAAAAATTAAATCAAAGCAAGTGAAAATCAGCCAGTTTGGGATATTTATTTAAAAGTCAGCAGATTGGAGCGAGGTTGGGATAAGCTAGACAGATTGAAAATGTTAAAGAGAGTTCACCAAGGTTGCCCGTACTTGGCCTCTTCCCTTTGGTGACAGTGTGGAAGGCTGCGGTGGCTCCTGCAGAGAGCTTGTGTGTTTGAAAGGTTTGGATTGTCAGCTGTACGGGTGATCTGCACCCCGCCAAACCAGAGGCCAGGTGCCCTGTTCAGCATATGGCCCCCACCTCCATGGCTGGTCAGCTCTGGGCAGCAGTGGGTGTCCCAGGGACTGAGCATGGCTGGCGCCACCTCCGGGGGATGCTCTGTTAGAGAGCCATGGCTGGTGTCCAGCTGAATCTGCCTTTGTCTCCCTTGCACGTGCTGGCTCTTGTTTCTGCCTCTTCACTTAGAGTCTTCTTCGGGCTCGGCGCAGGTCTGTCCTGGACACTGTTTCTCCTGGCCTTTTCTGACACACGGAGTCAGTGGGAGAGAAGAACATGGCTGACCGACACCCACTGCTGCTGGTGGGCTGGGGGCCTCTGGCTTTCCTGCCTCTGCTCTGTCCAGGCCCGTTTGTCATTCTTCACCCTAGTAGGGCGCACTCTTCCTGCATCTGTTGCTCTCCCAAATTACCCCTTCCACAGGGACCCTTAGAGCCAGGCCCTGACAGACTGGTCAGCAGGTGGCCGCTCTGGAGGATGGACAGGTCAGCCGCAGACACGGGCCCAGCATTGCTGGATCTTTGTCTCCCAGAAACAAAGATCACCTGTGAAATCTTCATCCCCAGAGAGGGGCGGCTGATTTAGATGTTCTTAAAACACTGTGCAGGTCACACATGACCAGCCCGCGTCCCCGTGAGTTCAGAAACCAGTCAGTGGTCTCCAGTCTCGATGTTAAGATGCCTGAGAGCAGGAGCGATCATTCTTTGTTTTCTGTTTGCCCAGCGTCCCCCACAACGCCTACATTAACTGCCCCTTGTACTTATTAGTAAATATTTAGGAGGGGCAAGGTGCATGTTTTGTTATGTTCACGTTCAGGGCGGGTTTGCTTCATGCTTGGTTTTACAGTTGTTTCACCTTAACCGCTGGGTGTGAGAGGAAGCCGCCCTAGTATCCATACATATGAATTGCTCTCGTTTCCCTCGGCCTGGATATGGGTACCTGGAGAGAGTCCCAAGGGCTGATCCACAGGGGGCGTTTCCTGCACAGCGGCCTCGAGACCTCTGCTCTGGGTTGTTGGTTGGGATGACAAGTGGGAAATCTGCCTTCCTCCCCACAGCCGAGGACTGTGGGCTCCGAGGGGCCTCTGTCCTGTCCTCCTCCTTCCCAGAAGTACCCGGAGTGCAGGGACCCCTTGACCCTGAGCTCCGAGAGGGGTTGGGTCCATGCCCGGCGAAGTCCCTGTCGCACCCCAGCACCCCACTGCCGGGCAGAGGGAGCCCTCCCTGGGTATTTGCCCAGTAAAAGAGGAATGAGTGCAACACTCATCACCTCCTTTGTCGGAGTCCCGATGAGGGGTTTTCAGCTGTTGGCATTGTACTGTTACTCAGCAAAACCTGAAGCCCAGCCCCATGGAAACAGATGTGCCTGCATTTTACTCCGTGGGAGTCAAAGCTCAGGCCAGCCCCACTTGCTTTTGCAAAGCTCTTACAGAAATTTCTCTGGAGGACAAGTTTGCTTCTGTTTCTGCAGGCTGGGTTTGAGGCTTCAAGCCATGGGGAGCCTGGCCTGGGGCCGGAAACAGTAATTCTTACCAAAGGGAACAATCCCATCAATGCAGGCGGGGAGGGGAGGAAGCCTACATAAAACCATATAAAACCATTTGCTCTGCGGGGAGTCATCTTGCCAAATGCTCCCCATAAATTTCAGCCAGAGTCAGGTGGGAGGAGGAGGAGGAGATTTTTCCATGGTGCCCCAGAATCTGGGCTACAGAGTACTCTAAATTAGGGCCTGGGGGAGAGCTCTACTGAGAGCGCCCCGTAGCACTGGTGCCCACACCTGTCAGAGGCAGAGCTGGGAGCCAGGCACTGAGAGAGCGGGTGGCTCGCCTGCAAATCAGCCAGCGAGGAGCAGACCTGTATTTCACCCACTGGCAGCCTGAGCCCCTTACTTCAAGGGAAGTTTCTGGGTCACTGGCTTCTCATCTTGGTTTTCTTTTCACAAAGAAACAATGAATTCACAATCCTGACCATGGAAAGCCCTCTTAAACCCCATGAATTATTTTCTCCTTTCACTTACCTTCATCGAGGTTTGGGATACCAGTGGTGAGCCTGCCAGGCCTGCCGCCCTCCACCTCCCCAAATGCCATGTTCTACGTGCTTACCTGTGGGCTCCCACCTGCCCTGTCCTAGGGAAGCCACAGTAAAGAGTCCATGGGTCCAGGCCCATTTACACTAGGGACATTTGCCTTTAAAATGCCCAGTTCCCCCAACAGGATGGCCTGTAACACGGGTGGGCTCATTCCCATCACCCCCAGCATGGGAGGGCCAAGGGCCCCGGGTCTGGGCTCAGGGCTTTGTTATGCCCCACAAAGTGGTAAATGAAGCATGCAGTTCAGCGTCCCAGCCATGGCGGACCCTCCATGCCTTTCTTTGGGGGTGAGGGATTTAGAGTTACCATCTCCTTGTTCCCACATCCTTTCTTTTGCGAGAAAGGAGGAGGGGAGGGGAAAATCTAAAGGTTCATTTTGCTGTGACTGCTCCCATCAGCGTCTGCAGCATGTTCGGCGGAAGCTGGGCAGTGATGGAAGGAAATCAAAAGATGAGATGGGGACATCGCCAGTGCGATGGCACTTTAAAGAGAAGGCCTGGGAAAGAAAGTTCTTTATTGAGTAATTGGCTGTAATAAGCTCGGAGGAGATAACAGATCAGAGGAACCCTCCTGGAAGGAAAGCGAACAGAGATGATGACTTTCTGCAAGGAACAACAAATAATAACCAAAAGCAGAAATCTGGAGCTCTCGGTGAGAGCCTGGCTCTAAGAAGAAGTAAATCTGCACACAGTTTTCTCTTCTTATTGACCCCAAATTATAGCTGGAGTCATTAAGATCCAAGTGAGGCTGCCCCTGCAGCTGTCCCTCCGTGCCCTGTCCATCCTGGTAGTCAGGGTGGGAGGCATGGGAGCCAGTAGGCCGTCAGAGGAACCTGTGGGAGCCCCTGGGCGGTCAGAGGAGCAGAGGAGAGTGTGTAAGACCTGCCGCCTGCAGCTGGGAAAGAGCACCCCATGGTCTGAGAGCAGCAAGAACAACAGGATAAAGATTAGTTCACAATACCATAGCAGTGGGGCAGGAATAAGCCACTGCCTCAGCCTGTGGAGTGGGGACAGAAGAGGACTGACAGGGACAACGATGCCCTGGGACTCAGTTCTGGATCAGCTAGTCTTGTATTTAATACTAACTAAAAAAACAGAGACACTGTTGCCAATAGCCGGAGCCCTGGGAAGCAGTCAGCTCACCTTGGGAAGGGAAGGGTGGTCCTGATCGGGGGCCAAGCCATGGGCGCGGCTTTAGGGCTGGAGGAAGACAAGTCAGACGTGTTCCTCGGGCCTCTTCCTTTACCTGTGCAGCATCACTGACCCACTTTCTCTGAGAAGGACAAGGTGCTGGTTCAGCTTTGGCTCTCACTGTCCATCCGAAAGGCCAGCCCTGACTCCCTTCTGGGTGGACATCAGCTAAGCCACAGCACACTGCACAGGGTGTGAGGAGAATGCTGTTGTCCACGTCAGGAAGAGGCTGCAGGTGGAAGCAGGGAGAAGCAGCCCTCCGCTGCCCTGCCTTCTGTTCACAGAGCAGGGAGCACTGGGTGGTCTAGGCCCTTGCTCAGGACACATGGAGGGGCAGCCAGGCAGCAGAACTGGTGGCACCTGCCCTCAAGAGGGCCACTCAACACTCGCTGCCTCTGACACACAGTCATTAGCCAAGGGCAGGGCAACAAGCAACCAGCGGCCTCCCATCAAACATCCCACCCCATTGAGGCCAGAGAGGACCAGCAAGTGCCTGGCCCCTACAAGCAGCTCAGGGGGGTAGAAGCTGGTAAGGAAACAAATGCAGTGTGGGTTGAGACATACTGGTGGGAGTCCTTCAGCAAGGTCAGCAAAGGCGTTTGAGGACAAGATGTTTGCGCTAAGTCTAAAAAAGCAAAGGAGCCAGGTGGGCAGTGATGAGAAAACAGTGGGGCAGAGGGCACAGCAAGTGCCAAGGCCTGCAGGAGAACCTCCCAATGTGTCTGGCCATTGTTAGCAGGGAGGAGGATGTGGAGACCGCATGGCCTGGCCTGGGGTCAGAAGGCAGGGAGAGCTCAGTGGGTTTGGGGCTGAGTGGTGGGGCCAAGGGCGCCCAGGGTGAAGACCCAGGTTGCTCAGGGTGGCAGAGGTCTCCTGCAGAGGGCAGGTGCTCCTTGCAATGAGGGCTCCTGGGGGAGGAGTGCAAGGTATGTCAGTAACTGCGAGCCCAGCAGAGCCAGAGTCCAGTGAGGTTTGCCTGCCGCAGCATGACCTTTGCCCATGTCCCTCACCATACACGTGTGCCTACCCAGCCTCACGGCCTGAAGAGTGGTCTTGGGCTTTGATGTCTGGGAAACACGGAGGACAGAGTTTCCCCCAGGCCTAATGTTTTATTGCTTTTGTGGCTGAGCCTGCTGCATCTGGGCCTTAGGATTGTATCGGTTCCAGAACAACCACTTGCAGGTGGTCAGGGTGACTGCTGAACAGTGGGCTTGACCCCCACGTGAGAGCTGACCATCTTCTTGTCTATTGATTCATTCACTCATAATGTCACTCATAGATTCAGAAAGTATTTTTGAGCATCTGTTATTTGAGCTGTGTGTTGGGGGCACAATGTCCAGTAAGCTGGAAAGGGCCTTTCATGGTGGAGTTCAGTCTTTTGAGAAGGATGGAAGTATGTGTGTGTCACCCACAAATAAAAATTGTGGCAGGTACCATAGTCTCAACCAGTGTTGAACAAGGCGGATATAGCTGAGTCTGGGCAGAGGGAGCTTCCTGAGGTGTCCAGAGTTCTGGTGATGCCACGGGATCAAGCAGGTGACAGTCTGTGCTTGGAAATCCGGTCTTCACCCAGAGCTACTGTACACATGCAGAGGCCAGAGCAGTGGGATGCTGCTCCTCTGAGAAGAGGCCAGAGCTCACACCAGGCAGGAAAGCCTAGGTGGCTAGATCAGTGAGCAAAGGCAGCCAGGTAAGTGTTGCTTCAGGGAGTGAACTGAAGAACCAGACAGAAACCATTGCTTCCGACTTGTTCCTGGCCAGTGTTTTTCATGTGGCCTTGCTACTGTCACTGTGAATGACAGGGGGCGGGCATGCTCCCTGAAGCAAGGGCGTGAAAGGACCTGGCACCTGAGGCAACAGATCTGTAGTCTCTTTCTGCAGGCTTCTGGTGAGGCTGGTGTCCATCAGCAGCGCCCCAGAAAGGGCCTTCACTGAGGGTCACCAGGTATGAGCTCTTAGAGACAGACTGGGTGGAGCCAGAGGCAGGGTGCAAGTGTGTTTACCTGGCCTTGCTGATCCTCAGAGCTCCCAGGGCTCTTCACACCTCCAGATCAACTTGAGAATATTCATTGCACTGCTTGGGCTCAGGACTTCAAGGCCTTGGCCCCCTGTAGGGCTCCTCTGAGCTCCTTCTGCAGATGAGGACCAGCCCTCTCTTCCCCAGGGCTCAGCCTGGGCTGTCTCTGCTCTGTGGTCAGGAGAGAGATTCCAGCGGGGAGCTGGGGAGCCACCTGGGCCTGGCACACCCTGCCCTCTCCCTGCCTGCCAGGCCTCTGTGCATAGCCCATTTCACAGGCTGTTTGTAAAAACACACTGACAGAATCATCCTCTTTTGAGATCCCTGATGGAGATGGTAGCCCACATCTTGCTTCTGGTGAATGACTTTGAAGGGAGGAAAGTGGGTCCAGGCCAAACCTAAGGAGTGGCATGGCTGCTTCCAGAGGAAAAGCGATGAGCCAAGAGGGTAACATGGGCCCCTGTGGTCCCCAAGTGCTCCCATTCCAGCAGCAGTATCTGTTAGATGTGCAGAGTTTTAGGCCCCACCAGACCACTGAGGCAGGAGCTCTTGGGAAAAGACCAGCCGCCCTTAGTGCTCTGCTGTACTTTCGGGTTTTGGACTCCAGCCCCACACTTCTGGACCAAACCTGCCCCATCTGGTCTTCAGCTGGGATGTGGCAATACAGACTATGGGCCCAAGTAGACCAGAGTCCAGGCTGGGAGTCCCTTCTTACTTGACTTGTTATGATTTTGTTGTTTTTAGCTACTCTCTTTACACCTGGAAGAAGTTCAAAGTATTTCATGCAAACAAAAGTAAATGTTATTTTAAAGAAAAGAAAATTGAGCTCCCAACTTGAAAACAGAACCTTAGTCCAACAGAAGCCCCGTGTGCCCCACCCCCATCAGCCCTGGCTGCCCCGGTGTGCTGCTCCTTCCCTTCCCACACGCTTGACTGGCTTGGGCTGCATGCTGAGCTATACACAAACAGAATCACCCAGATTCATTGGGAACTGTTTTTCACCTGATCGTGTGAGACAGCTCTGGAAAGGGTCCTGGGCTAACTCCAGAGCCAGCTATTCAGCTCTCACCCCGGGCCCACTGCTGCAATAGTAGGTGCACCCCGAACCCGGAGTCTCCGTTCCCTCCCCTGTGGACCAGATGTCACCAGTGTGTTCCCCGGCGTGGACACAGCACTGGGGCACCAGGCCTACATGGATTCCTTAAAAGGAATCAGTATATATATGTACACATATGTGATTCATTCACGTTACTGCTTGTGTTTGCTGCGTTGTATTCCTTCCCAACACTGCAGAGGGCCTGGGTATCTGAATACTGTCATTATTTTCTCCTGCTGTTGGCAGACACTTGACTTGTTTCCAGGTCTCCCCTAGAGAAGGGTGCTTCTGTGGCCTTTCAGAGTCCATGTGTTTCTGGTGAGGACTGCAAAGGTTTCCACAGCTCCTACTCCCATGCATGAAATTGCTGGCTTGGATGGTCAGATCTGTTCACTTCCAAATGTAATAGGAAATACCAGCATGTTTTGCGGAGTTGTTAAGCAAACTGACCCTCCCACCCTCTGTGTCTAAGGATCCGTCTTACCCCAAATGCTTCTCCAAGTTTTTGTCAGAGGTTTAAAGGGTGCTTGGCCTTGCAGTTGGGTAACTGCTTTTCCTTTTCCAAGGTTCTTAATGAAGTAAGCATCTTTTCTTGTGTGTGTTGGAGTTCTTTTATTTCCGTTGTTAAGTTTCAGCTTTATTCTTTGACTCATTTTTCTGGTGACAACTCATTTTCTTACTGCTCTGTAGAGATTACTCATATATTCTGGGTACTAATCCTGTACTAGATCTGTGCATGGCAAATGTCGTCTCCAATAAGCATCTTGTCCTTCAGGTACTACCTTCGTTATGGTGTCATCTTAAGCACAAGTTGCTAAGGGAGTATGGGGAAGTTATTCATCATGTTCTGTACATACTAGATTTTGTGTGTCATTTAAGAACTCTTTCCCTAACCCAAGTTCATATAAATCTGCTGCATTTGCATCTAAAAAGTTTTCAAAAGTTCATGTTTTTGCCATTGGCACTTAGGTTCTTCATCCTTCTGGGGTTGGGTTTGAGAGGAACATGTGATGGAGGTCTGACCTCATTTTATTCTGTGAGGACAGCTGGCTGTTCTGGGCAGTTGGTCAGGTAACAATTCCATTCTGTACCGATCGTCAGTGCATAGAGAGTGGGTGGATGTTTGTAGATACTTCTGTTTGTCTAAACCTACACTGGTGTCACTTTGAATTCATGGCACACACTGTTTGGTCTTGGTACTAGGTCAGGCAAGTTTCCCCACCTCTCCACAGCAAGATTATTTTACCCTTCTTTTTTCCTTTTGAGACAGGATTTGGCTATGTAGTTCAAGCTGGCCTTGAACTCACCATATAGTCCAGGCTGGCCTTGAACTCCTGGCAGTCCTTCTGCCTCAGCCTCCCTCGTTCTGAGATTATAGGAATGCACCACCATGCCTGGCTTGTTTTAGACCTTTTGCTTTTCCACATAAATTTGGAACTACCTCCCATAAAAACATTCTGAAATTTTGGTTAGAATTCTTTGAACCTATAACCTAATTTAGTGATAATCTATATATTTATAATATAGATTTATTTCTTAAGGTATGCAAATATTCTAATTTTTTTGGTACTATTGTATTCTCTATAAAGTCCTTTATAGCTCTTGTGAGAGTTACTCCCTGGTGCTTCATACTTGTTATGCAATCACAGGTATTATATCTTTTTCAATTACATGTTCTACCTGTGCCAGAGTATTAAAACACGTTGTACATTTGTACATTTATCTTATATCGGGCCATCTGTTTACATTCTAATTTCTAACAAATTATAGATTCCTTAGAGCCTTTTACAGGGTAGAGAATTCACCATCTATGAGTGATGCTAATTTTAATTATCTCTTTCCAATCACTGATTCTTCTTTCTTGTTAATTAGTCGATGTTAAATAGAGGTGTTAATTAATAGTGGATAGCTGTCTTGTTCCTAATTTAAAAGGCAATAGCTCTAATGATTCATCATTAAATGTGATGTTTGCTGTAAGTTTTTCAAAGATAACCTTCATGACATTTAGGAAGTTTCCTGTCATTCTCACTTTGTTATGACTTTTTATCAGGACTGATTATTTTTTCTTCTGTAACGATAATCGTACATTTTTTCTCTTTAATCTATTAACACAGAGCATTACATTAATGAACAGTCTGCTGTTGGCTCAAATTTATATTACTAATCTAAATCCTAGTTGGCCACAACTGATTTTATTATGCATTTCTCGACTTTGTGGGACCAAGTTCAGGATGCGATGAGTTGTGATTTTTCCATATAACTGTGCTTCATGGTGGTATTGAGGTTTTACTGCCTTCAGAAAACAAAGTAGGGTGTGCTCACTCCCTTTCTCATTCTTTGAGAGTGATTATTTAAGATTAAATGTTCTCTTAGCTGTCCAGTAGAGCTTTCCTATAAATCTGGGCTGTGTGTAGACGGGATGACAGACTTGTTTCTTTTAATGGCTATAAAACCAGTAGGCATCTTATTATCAAGCCAATTTTTATGGTTTTTGTTTTGTTTTAAGGAGAAGTCTTTACTTTTTACGGGTGTCCCTGAGATGCAGATCATGGGACAGTTTGGGAGATCTGTCCTTGGGCCTATTTCCAGGATGGTCTTGGTGATTTCAGCATGCAGATCCATCTCCACCTATGGTACGGGACCCTCTGCTCTCTGCCACACGTCCAGAGGTTAATTGAGAAACTGCTCTTGTTGCAGCATTCACCTTATCTTGAACAGTGAAGGGGAGAAGGGCAGGGCCGGGAGGAAGCAGTTGCTTCCTCCTCATAGATGATAAATTGTCTACCCTGAACGTCTCTAAGGAATTTATAATTTATTAGAAATTAGAATGTGAACAGGTGGCTTGATATAAGATAAATGTACAAATGTACAATGTGTTCTATGTGTTCTAAGGAACCATATAAAAGTGGAATCTTTCCAAATCTCAACCACCCATCCTGAGGACCTGCCGGTCATAGTTGAGCTGTGTGCAGGTATAGATTTCAACCTTATTTTCTCACTTTGTCTGTCTTTCCCTTTCTTTTCTCCTTCTTTTCTTCTCTTTGCAACTTTCAAGACTATACTGTACTGCATGCTGTGTTTCTGTCTATAACAATCCAGGAATATGTTCTAATCTTCCTCTAGAATTGTGTCTAAGTCCTCCCAGATTTGTTCTTCTGTCACAGCAACTTAAACTCACTCCCTTGAGCCCCAAATACAAAGCAATGAAACCTTAACAGTCTCAGTTACTCCTAATGATGCCCAGGCCCCATGCTGCTCTGTGCTGTAGCAGTTCACGCCCAGCCACACCCGTGTTAAAAAACAAAAACTGAGCCAGGAGCACTTGAAACAGGCTCTTGCTTGCAAGCTTAGCCTGTTGGAGGAGCCAGCCTGTGGTCACTCTGCCTCCCAAGCTACACCTCAGTCTTTGCGATCTTCAAATCCACCATCCGTTTTCCTGCCTCAGGACCTTCCTGCTGTTTTGACCTCTCTGTTAGCATGCCAACTCCTGTTCTTCCCCATATCCTGGTAAAAATGTCAGTTCTTCACATGACCCTACACTGAACACCACCCTTGCCAGCCCAAAACTCCCCTCTGCAAGGTTTCTACTTTTGTATTTTGCTTGTCTCCATCTTGGCACTTCTCACAATGATGACTTCCTTCCTTCTTTCCTTCCCTCCTTTTCTTTCTTTCTTTCTTTCTTTCTTTCTTTCTTTCTTTCTTTCTTTCTTTCTTTCTCTCACTCCTTCCTTCCTTCCTTCCTTCTTTCTTTTTCTTATAAAATATCTCCCCACCACTATAGCTGCATAGTGCTAGGGACTCACTGGCCTTGTGTTCCTGGCAGAAAACCCCAGATCCTGGCCCAGATCAGGCCCCAGTAAGTGATTCAAGGGAGGAAGGGAGTCCTCAGAGACGCTTCTCCTGTAGAGCAGATGCTGTCTTCCCCAGGCTGTCCCCCGGGCCCTAAATTGGACACCCTGATCACAGAGAAGCACGTCAGGTCTTTCCTCCCTCTTATCCCCTGCTTATCCTTTCCTGCCCCTCCACCTGGCAAGTTCTGCTACCCCTCCAAGACCAAGCTCCCCAGGCCTTAGTCTCTTCCCATGGCTTCCTCCATGGCCACTGGCTACCTTAGGCAAAGTACCGGTCCTGGGCACTGTGCCAGCTCAGACGCTGGTGCTGCCACCTCTGGCTGCTGAGTCTCAGGCACGCTGCCTCAGCCTTTCTCGTCTGCACAGTTCCATCACAAAGCCCCATCCCCGGGTGTTGTCAGTGTAAGGTGGGTTACGTGTCCACATCACCTCCCTTTGCAGGGCCCCTGCAGCCTGGGGCTGTATTTCTTCTTCTGTGCGTCCTTCACAATCTTTGTAGGGTTGATCTCAAGTAAGCCTTCTGAGAGTGGGACTATTTTTAGTCCTGTTTCAGGATGAAGAAACCGAGGCTTAGAGAGAGAGATGAGATTTGCCCAGGGCCCCAAAGCTCACAAGTGGCGGAGCCGGCATCCAGACTCAGGCAGCCAGAGGTTCTTCTGATCTCTGCAGCGCTGATTCCAGGCCCCTGCCAGAGAGCCCAGGAGTGCTCAGATGCTGCTCTGCGTCCTTCCTCTGCACTGCCCCCAGGTGCTCTGCCCGGTGGCCCAGAAGGCTTTAGGAAGGGCAGTCCCCGGCCCCCATGGTCACCCAGCTGGCTGGGAGGAAAGCCATAGCTGGGGAGCACAGAAATGAGACCACCAGGAGCAGCTCCTGTGGATGACAACCCTTGCTCAGTCCACTCTCAAGGGAGAAGCCCCAAGCCTTCTTGCGGGAGGGCCTGGGCTGCACATGGTAGGGTGCTTCTGGGGAAGGGTGGGCGATAGGTGGGCCTCGGAATCTGGGATGTGTGAGACTGCAGCCCACTCTGTATCAGGAGAGGAGACAGCCTTCCAGCAGCTCTGCAGTCGGGCTCTGGCTGCCACAGTTCTTCTGGCTGCACTGTGGAGCCAGTGAACACCCTTCCAGTGGGCTTTATGAGCTTCCGGAGCCTGGTGCTGGCAGGCACCGGCTGCAGTGATGGCTGCTGGCCTGAGCACAGTGCCTGCACTGGATCTTGTCCAGCAGCCGTGCAGATAGTGACCTCACCTGCTACAGAGAAGACCATGCCTCTGGCCTCTCCTTCTCAGGCATAGAGCTTGGAACCAGTGAGTCTGTGGTGTAAAGCAGGTTGTGTGAGGCGGGGGTGTGACCAAGTCCTGGCCCCTGCAGTTGCCTTGAATCATAGCCATGTCCTTTCATGGTCTACTGTCAATGCTGTTTTCATGCCATAGGGCAGAGCTCATGCAGGGACGCTGTGGCCTATGACACTTCACCATTGCTATGAGGCCCTTCTGAGATAGAGTTCATGCACAGCACTGGGTTTATAAAAAAAACTCTGGAGAGGGACTTGTTCTCTGGAGAGATTGGCACACCCAGCACACACTGTTGCCCTGCTCCTAGCCTGGGTCTGGCCCCACAGAGTCCAAGATGCATCTGTGAGTGAGGGAGTGAGTAAATGAAGCCCACATCTAACCTTGATGCTGCCCTAGATGTTGCCCCTAAGTTGTATTTAAACTGCCTTTTCCCCATGTGGAGGGCTGTTTGGCCTTTGGGGTCCTCTACAGGAGGGGGTCAGTACCTCTGTAATTTGTAGAATATATGAGGAGACATTCAGGAGCACAGCCAGCCTCTTCCCTGGAATCAGCTAACAAGCAACATGCAGCGGGCAGCGCTGGTGTGGGAGGCCTCAGAGGGCAGCATTCCCTCTCCCAACAGGCTTCCAGAGTGGGGCTAGGGGTGGTGCAGAGCTGGGTGGGGTGGGGGAAAATGGCATTAAGCCAAGGGCGTGGCTGGCAAGGGTGGCAGCGCCCGGGTCTCGCAGGGCTTGGCCTTGGGTAATGGAAGCACTACCTGGGGTGAGGTGCATCTACAGTGGGAGGAGGCCCAGAATGGCACTGTGCTAAGGCATCTGCCTTAGCTTTGCAAAACCACTGCCGAGTTCCTGAGGTGTCAGAATTTGGCCACTGGGACGCACAGGCAGTGCCCCCACCCTGTTCCTGGCAGACTCCAAGTAAGCACGACAGGAATTCTGCTGAGGCCAGAAGGGATGAAGACACTGTCTCCTAATGAGGATATGTACACGAGCCTGAATAAAACAGTGAATTACCCAAATGCAGAATTAGACAGGCATGCAGCTGCGGAGCTGGGGTTCCAGAGGTGCTGATGAGAGGGTTTCACACGGTGCACAGCTTCTGCAGCATGAGCAGGCCAGTGGGATCTGCAGGAAAACAAGCCTGACTCCCCGAGGGAGGAGATTGTCCTCACTGAAGCAGTTTTGTGGAGAAAGGCTAAAGTCTCTGCAGTTCTCCAGGACTGAAAACCAGGCTGCATAGAGCTGCCCGTGTGTTCAGCAGCACTGGGTCATCTCCAGCGGATCCTCGCAGTGTTGGACTCGTCCTGAGATAAGGTCCATTCCTGGATAAGAGTCCATAGACCTCAGCCCTGTGGCGAGGGCAGGCTGTGAGCAGCTGATTTGAGAGATGACCACAAGAAACACTGGAGGGGGACTGAGGAGAGGAAACAGAGAAGGGAGAAAACCAGAAAGACACACAGCCAGAGCCACAGCGTGGACTGTGTGGGATCCAACAGAGGCCATCTAGAACATGTTGCAAAGAATGGGAACCAGAGATAGCACTGGCCTGGCCAGCTGAGAGTGGGACCGGTTCCTTCCCTGGGGACCAATGTGCATATCAGAACTGCCTGTCAAAGGGCAGGATCCCTGAGGGCCACAAGATGGGAGAGGGCACCAAGAGTGTCCACTCAGGCTCACGCAGACACCTACTTTCCGACTCGCCATTTCCTGGCACATCTGACCCTTGACTCTCAAAAGTGCTGTGTGCTGAGTACTCTCCAGGGTGGAAGACACAGCCGTAAGCCAGGCTGACAACAAGATGCAGTCGGTGGGTGAGTGGGTAAACAGCAGAGCTCCAGCTAATTAAAGTGAAGCCAATTAAAACATCAAAAGAACAATGCAGAAACCAAGAAAGTACTCAAATAGTGATGGGAACAGGATTAAAAAAAAAAAAAAAACACCCAGGCACCAGCTCGGAGGGTCCCATTCACCCAATCCACGAAAAACTGAACATCAGAAATAATGACAGCAGTGGATCATGACCTATAGCATAAATAGGAATCCCGAATCCACACTGGTATAAACAAATGCACAGGGAGCCCAGGGACACAGTGCGTCCCAACAGCAGAGTGTTTACTCAGAAACAAGAAGGAGGCGGATAGAAGTCACCATTAGACAAGCTTCAGAACGACAAGTGACTCAGGCAGGGAGTGTCAAGAGCTGTTAAAACGAGCGAGTGAAACTTTGAGGGGGGTCGTGGACATATATATGTGCAGTGGAGATGCCTTCCCCAGATTCTTAACGGTTGCAAAGGGGAAAGTAAATAGTCACTTTACATTGGACATGCATAGCAGGTGCTTCCTTGCTGTGGAATGAATTAGTTCGTGCGGCTCCCAAGCTCTTGAAATCCATAGCCCCAAAGTGATAGTGTTACTAGGAGGTGAGCCTTTAGGAGGTGAGGAGGTCCTGAGGGTGGAGCCCTCGGGTATGGGATTACTGCCTCTATAAAAGCAGCCCAGGGAAGACCTTTCATCCCTCCCACCCTGTGAGGACTTGGCAAAGAGGTGCTGTCTGTAAATCAGGAAACAAAACCTCACCAGACATTGAATCTGCTTGTGTGTTGCTCTTAGACTTCATTTCCAGGACAGGGTGTGATAGGTCTATTTTTCATAAGCCACTCAGCCTATGGTGTTTTGTCATAACAGGCTGAAGTGACAAAAATACTCCTTCATAAAGTAACCAACGTTGGTATCACGGGTCATGTGGCCCCTGCTGCCCACTGAGAAGGAAACTCATTTTTGTGATGAGCCTGAACATTCTGAATGTAATCACGGGAAAGCATCAGAAAAACCCAGATTGTAGTATATTCTGTAGTAACTGGCCTGCACACTCCAAATACTATTTTCATGAAACGCAAAACTGGTTACAGTTTTCAGATCAAAGAAAATTCACGTGAAGACAGTGCAGCGTGATGCTCAGTCTTTTGCTGGAAGACCTTGGGACAGACTGGGGACTGGCCGGAACAGGCTGCAGATGGAAGACAGCGTCCTGGTGAAGTTCACATCCTGACCTGGATGTGTGTGCCATGGGTGTGCCAGAGGAAGTCCCATTTTTCAGAAAACACACATGGAGGGATTAACGGGGACAAAACAAATGGGGCTAAGAGGATCTATGAGGGCAGTATGGGAGCTGTTTTTCATCTTCACGCAACTTTCTAAAAGTCTAAAATTAAAGGAAAATAGAAGTTAAAATGAAACAATACTGGAACAAGGGAACAATGTCAGAGTGCAAGGGACAGGAGCAGGAAGCACTTAGATAAGGTAGGTGCAGGGCCCTGCAAAGCCACCACTAGGACAGGAAAGAGAAGAAGCCCGCCATGCAGAGCTCGGGGAAGGGAGATGTGGGTGCCTCGGGGGATTTTCAGAGTCCTGGGTCGGCATCTGGGGCTGCAGGTCGAGAGGAAGGAGGTATAGAAGAGATGGGGACCAGAGCCCACAGGGCTTTAAAGCGCAGAATGTGGGCTCTGCTCAGGTGTTTGGGAGACCCATGGGAAGGTCTCGAAGTGCTAGAGGGCTGCAGTCCGCTCCTGTGTCCATGCAAAACTTAACCTGTGCCAATCAGAGAATGAGTAGGGCTGGGGAGTTCCTGCTTCCAGATGGGAAAACCATTGCTGCAGTGCAAGTGGGAGATGAGCCCCAGCGTTGGGGGCCAGTGGCAGTGAAAAGAAGTGAATAGATGGTTTAGGGTCTCCTTTGGAGGTGCAGCTGGTGGAGACACCGTGGCAGACCTCAGAGACAACGCTGTCCCTTCCCTGCGAATGACCTCACAGCGATATATCACCATTGCCCGTGACAGTAGATGGAACAGTCAGACACCTCGTTGCTTCAGGGACTCATTGCTCTGGGACAAACACAGAAGATGCCTCATACAGTGGCCACAGAACAGGGAGCAGAGGAGGTCCCATCACTGCCTCCCCCTTCTGATGGACGCCTGCATTGGTCATCGTTCCCGCAAGTCCAGGAGGTCCTCCCAGAAAGACAAGCCTTGCCCTTTGGTTCTGAGGTTAGGACAAGGACCCAAACAGATGCCGCTAGTCAGGGGCTTTGATGTCACTACGGGTTACAGGAAGACACATCTTGCCCAGTGAGTGTTTAAATACTGATTACATCTTTTGCTTTGTAAATAACTCATTGGTAAATTTTTACAATATTGCTTTTACAGAGACTATAATGAGAAGGCAATTTTTTCCCCTGTCACTTGGATATTAAGCACTTTAATGAGAGTGCACAAAATGGCAATATAAAACTTGGTCTGGAGCAAGCTGTGTTGGGCCTTAATGCTGCATTAAAGCTGTAAGGGCTCCACAGAACTGATGAACAACCCTTTTGTCATTGCTAGGGAGATGGAATAACGGCGACTGTTTGTTCTTTTTCTCTCCCTTTCCTTGCCCGCTTGTCTGCCCGGGGAACCAAGCAGTGCTGGGCAGTGGTCACTTACTGAGGCTTCCTGGGAAAGGGTGGGAATGCACAGCCTGGGGGATTATTTGGGAGCCTGCCTACTTTTTAATTGGCCTTGGTGCTAATGAATGGATTCGTTCTGTTTGGAGCGAGCAGGGCTGGGCGCTGGAGCGTGTAATCTGATTGCAGCCGGGTGCTCTGAGCCTCGCTGAAGGCTACAGAGCAGCCGTGATTGGTTTGGCCTGGGCTGCACAGTGTTGGCAGCCGCGGGGCATGAAGGGGTGGGAGACCAGGAGAGGTGGGTACCTTTGGCAGCCCAGGCCACCACCCTTAGTTCAGAGGCCACCAGGCTATTCGTCATCTTGCAGCAGCTCTTGGGGAAGCTGCACTGGGTTCTGTAGTCAGAGGCAGGTAGAGAATGGGAGACTGGTTTTGCATGTGGCACAGCCCCTGGTATCCAGCAGGCATTCAGTAAGCATGGTCTTGGTCCTCACTTAGCAACCGGACACCCTGTGGGTGTGTTTTCACCTGCCAGCTCTCAGTTCAAGCAAGGAAAAGCCGCCAAGCTGGTGGTCGTGCCTGAAACCGTCTGATCCTTCTCCAGATCCTCCTGTTTCTTCCTGGGGCTTCTCAGCCTTGTGACTCATTCTGCATTTGAAGTACTGGCCCAGGCCCACTGCTGGGCAGGCCTCTGTCACAGACTCCAGCTCCACAACAGTCTGCTGTGTCACCAGCTGTGTCCCTGAGCCCCAGTAACTGGAGAATGGGACCTCTGTCCCTAGTAGGACTCTGGTCACACAGAGCGGCCCTGAGCTGAGCCATGTGGATCAGGACGGAGATGAGACTGAGACTCCAAGTTGTGTGAGATCCCTCTGCCCCAGCCTGACCCTGGGGCTGCTGTTTTATGGAGTGAGAGCCGTCATGCCCAGGCCCTGGCAATGACTCACAGTGGTTTTAACTTGATGACAGGCTGACAGCTGGAGTTTGTAAGCAGCACCCACTTCAGGGTTAGAGTCACTTTTTTAAGTGAACCACGTGATTCAGAATTGTGCTTTCATGTCTGGCTTAAAGACCTCAGGCCCACAACTGTGCCCCAAGTCTCTCTCCTCTGATAAGTGATTTTCTTTTCCTGGGCTGGCATGTGGGCCCCAGTGTGAAATACATGATATTTGGCCTCTTTATGGTCCCTGGAGGTCCAAACTCGTCTCCCTCATGGCGCACCCCTTGTTTGGGACTTGGCTGCCTGTCCCACAGTCACACACTGGTGATGTAGCCTGTGTGGCACACAGATGCAAGACAGCAGCACCAGAACCAGGTGCTCTATCCCTGCCCTCCCCATTTTTTAATCAAGCAAGACCGGCCCGAGCCCACATTTACACGTATGTGCCTGCCCGCATGCTCCGCTCAGCACATTCACACTGTGCTGAGCTCCTGGTGGCTGCCTGTGAGCCCACAGCACTCCACAGTGCCTGGAGCAGCTTCACCCAGATCGGGGCCTGTAGACCTGTCTCTCAGAAAAGCAATGTCAGTAGGCCTTGAGCCCTGCTACACCTGTAGTACCTCCAAGCCACCTTTGCGTCCCTCCAAAGCTCTGGTGGCCTCATGAGGCTGCAGTGATCTCGGCAACCTTGCCTCACTCCGGGGGGACTCCCAGCGAGGACCGCTCACAAGCATCCCAGGAATCCGTCTTTGACGCAGTGAGGGACAGCAGAGCTCGGAGCCCAACTCCATGCTCAGGTGGAGGCGGTTTGGCAGCTACTCCCAGTAGAGCAACACTGGCCAAGTTAGAGTAGCTTTCCCATGTGGAGAGCAGAGACCGAAGAGTGTACCGCCAGCTTTTGGAATGAGATAAAAAATACATGAGCCTCCATCACAACACAGCAGCCACCAGCCCCGCCCTCGGGCCAGGCCCTCTCTGTTCCTTGTATTTGTCACATCTAATCCTTTGGGTTTTATTTTCTTTTAGATAGGAGCACTTAATCACGTTTTTCTCAAAGATCCTGATTCCTGGCTTATTTTCTGAACAACTGGAAGACTTGGCTGCCAAGGTCTGCATTCCTGTGGGTACTAGTGACAGCTGGTTCTGGGGGGCTGGCCATGTCCTCTGTTGCCATCAGGACTGCCCAGACCCCAGCCTGGAATAAAGTCTTGTGCTTCTCTGCTTGGTGCTCCACTGTGGCCAGCTCCACCTCGAGCACACTGGGGCCCAGGACAAGCTCCAGGTTCCTACGAGCAAGAAGAGAGTTGGTTGCCTAGCTTTGTGCTGGGGAGCGAATGGGCTATGCCCTTTACCCACTCGTTCTGAATTGTTGGCGACTTCTTCAGATGCTCTTTTATTGTTCTAAAAACAGCAGCGGTATTCTTTGTTCTTTGAAGATAATGTGGTGGAGGTTCTCCTATTGCATTTCTCATAATGAATGTCATCCTGGAGCTCTGAGGGCCATTTGGACTTAATGGAGAAAAAGCAGCACATCAGACCATAGAAATTTCTTGCTGTGCCCAACCTCCTAGCAAAACAGGATTAGGAACCAGGGAATCTGTGTCCTTATCCCAACACCTCAATTGCCAAGTGACCTTGGCCCAGTTGTGGGGGATGCGGCTGGGCTATTCTGCCAGCTGCAGATCACAGTTATGGCTTCTCCTTCCCATTTGGATTGGCTGCTGGGTTCATCACACAGTGATGTGAGAACATGGAGGGCAGCGTGAGGCCCAAGCGTGACTTATTTCTGTGCTGGAGACGGAGGTAGATGTCTGCTTCTGTACAAACTGCTTGGACTTGGTGTGTGGGATTCCTCCTCTCTCTAAATGGAGTGGAAATGGACATCCAAACAGAGGCAAGAGAGCACTCTGATGCGGGTCACAGGCTGGCAAAGTCCATGTGGGTGTGAGAGCTTGGGGCTGCAGGGCCATGAGCTCCTTGAGCCAGCACTTGCCTGGGCCAGTCCCTGAACTGGGCATTGGGAGTGACTCCATAGCATGACCCCTCCCCGGGAGCTCGTCGTCTCAGAAGGGAGCATGACACGGAAAGGAGTCCATGTAGTGTAACACGGAGGGGTACATGAGGCAAGGCAAGGGTGTCCCGTGCACAGGGCTCAGACAGGGCTTCTGAGAGGAGGCAGGGACCGTGGCGAGGGTTTGTGTTTTGACACGGACCAGGACATTCCATTGCTACACATTGTGCTGTGCCCAAGGAGCTCAAGGGAATCCAAGAAGGTTCTGGGTGGGTCAACTCTGGTGTCAAATTGCTTGGACCCAGGCTTTGGCTCCTCCATCTATTCCTCAGTGATATCAGGCAAATTCTTGTGCTTCTCTATTGAAGCCGTTTGGACCTCAAACTGCTCAGTTGTAAAATGAGGCACTAACAGTACCTATCTCAGAGGGTTGTTATTTGGTTGATTCTTAAAAGACTGCCCTGTAATGCCAGATGATAATAGCAATGGTAATGGTCATGGTGATTGACAGTGGTGGTCACAGTGATGGTGGTGGTCACGGTGACGATAGTGGTCACGGTGATGGTGGCAGTAGACAGGGTGGCAATGGTGGTGATAGTCACAGTATTGGTGATTACAATGACACTATGGTAGTGGTATTGATGGTTATGTGGCTTTTGTGTTGTTCATGGTAGAAGTTTGTTTCTACCATGGCGAGTGGGGATGGCTTGCTTGATGGCATACATGGTGAAGCAATGGTAGCAAGGTGACCCATTGTGATGGTAGAGATGGTGCTGGTGCTGGTGCTGGTGCTGGTGTTGGCAGTGCCAGGATGATATCTACAGCCTTGGTGAAGTGGTAACTGCAGATATCTGCCCTGGTACCCCATCTGTGTTGGTGAGATGAGGCAGTGGCCAAAGGATGCCTCTGCCTGGGCTCTGTGGTGTGGAAAGCATGCGGTTGGGATAGGTCCTAAAAGAGGGAGGCCAGACAGCACTGGGCTATCTGCTGAGAGAAAGCCAGACTGGGGGAGCTGGCTTTCCACAGCTGGGAGATATCAGTAGCACAGAGCAGGGCTAGCGCCATCCTGAAGCAGGTGGAGACGGCGGAGAAGATGGAGCAGGGGGGTAGAGTTGAGGTCATCACAGAACATGATGGTTTTTGCTGTTCTCCTGTGTTGGAGTCTGAATGGTCGCCTCCTGTGGACACATCAGCATCACCAGCACTGCCTCAGTTCTTGCCATTGGTCTCAGCATAGATGCTCAGGCAGGCCCCAGGAGGTGAGTGCTCACATTTACTCCATACAGGTAAGGAGCACACTCTCAGAGCCCACCTAGTGCTGTGCAGATGAGAAACTGGGGCCAGGAGCCGGTGCTCCAGTGCCTCTCCCCCCAGCCATGGCAAGCATCTAATCCCACAGCTTCTTCGGTGGTTTTGGTGTGGCTGGGCATATTTTGAATGGAGGGCCTGCTTTGCATGCCTTCCGGCTGTCTCTTTCATCCCAGCCAGCAAGCAGTAGCTAGGCAAGCTTAAAGCTGTGGGACAATCACAATAGGGTTGTGCACCCACCCCAGTATATCCCCATCAGGACGCTGTCCTTCATGTCTGTGTTGCCAAGGCAATGGGATTTGAAAGGGACCAGCCAAGCGACATATTCTGCAAGTAGGGTTCTGTAATTATGGAAGCCCTTGTGGCTCAATTTGAACCCAAGGAGATTTGGAGTTTGGGGAAGTGGAGCAGGGGATGTGCGTGCTGGGAGGAGTGGGTCCACTGCCCTATGGAAGTGATGGGGGTCAGGAGTCCCTGGGCTCTGACACACACAAGGGTGGTCCCTCTTCCACACTTGGAAGATGGCTGGGTTGTATGGCCAACGGATTCTGATTGGGCCTCACCTCCTGATATCCACTGTTATGGCATCTTCTTTCCACTCTCATGGGTGCCTTGCCCAAGTGCAAAGCTCTCCAGTGCCACATTTCACCACGTGTGACTTGGAGGAGGGTAGGGGAATCACTCAAGTGACATTCAGATGTCATTGAGAGGTATAACAAACCACTATGTTATGATGTCTTCCTGTAATCAACTCACTGCTGTAGCTTTGAAGCAGTCTCAGTGTTTTTAATTTGACTTGAAGAATGCAAGCTGGTTTCCGAAGAAGAACATCTACGTTAAGCTCTTTCTGGGTCCCTCTGAGACAGAAAGAGTTCTAGGCTGCTTGCACATCACAATCGCTGGTCTCAGGGAACCTTCTGTACTGGAGGAAGGCACTTTCCATCTGTTTACCACTGCGATTTTGTAGGGTGGCTATGAGCTCACACCTGGTGCTCACAGGGTCTCCGTCCCTGCCTGCATCTGGAAAGCAGCTGGCTGTGAGCGGAGGCCACTTCAGACACCCTTCACATTTCCCTGTTCCTGTGGAAGGCTGCGACTGCTTTGTCCACTTACTGTTTGTTACTGTTGTGCTGATTGCACCTGATCTAAGTACACAGTAGAGGGAAAATGGCTCTAAAGCATCCAAGCGCCCAGGCATCTTTTGGCTGGGGCTGCGTTGATCCAGCCCCTGTTCCCTTTGCCTGGCCACCTCTTCTCTGTGTGTCTCACATAAGGTTGTGGTCTTAGACCCAGCACATATCTGGACAATCCAGATTGACCCCTTATCTGAAAGTGCACGATCACATTTGAAAACATAAGGTTTTCCAAATCAGGTGACACCAGGGATTTAGCTGGACCTTCTTTTGGGGGGTCATCATTTTACTCACACATATAGCTTTGGGTAAAGGAATAGAGGGTGGTTTAGCATGATTTCTTTAAAAACCATTTTTCAAAATAATTACAGATTCACAAGGAAGTTGCACAGACAGTACAGAGAGGTACCTTGCCTAGTTTACCCTCAAGGTGGCCTCTCAAAAGTTTTCATTGTTTTTGTATGTTTTGTTTTTGTGTTCAATGTTATTTTGTTATTGTTCTTTATCTTTAAAAAAAAAGAAGAAGTAAACTTAAAAAAAAAATGACCTCTCATTAGCTCCAGAGATGGACCTGGGTATAGTCCACAGGTTTTAGGTACCGTCCCTCCTCGAGGGCTTAATTTGGATCAGAGAGATGTATATTTAAATCCCAGTCCTCCTTCCCAGCTGTGTGATGTAAGCACGTTTTTAACCACTGTGAGCCCGGTTACTTTGTTTTCTTCTATGCAGAGCAGGGAGTGTGTCTGGTATGCCTCACATAGGGAAGTTTCTTTCAGTAGATGGAAGAGCTGAGCCTTGAAGGTGTAATATATTTCAAGATTCACTCCGCAGGTGCAGGGGCACTGAAGGCCAGATGCTGAATGCTCAGCAGTGTGGTTGTGGGCACCTGGGCCATGGCAGGTTGGGTGTCACTGTGGTCCTAGGAAGGCCTGGCTCTCGGTCAGTTACAGGAGGGCCATGCGTGGCATTACGGAGATGAGTGGGCAGCCTCGCCGAGTAATCCCGTGTGCCTCACTGCAAGTAGCAATAGGAATGAGCTAGCAAGAGCTGTGATTTTCATAGCTGTTAGTTAACTCAGCGCTGGAGTCTGTGTGGAAGAGCTCTAAAGGTCACTAGGGAAGTTCGGAACCTCATCCTCCTGCCCCTGCAGCCACAGTGGGAGAAGGGGCCGTTTCAACTGGTCTTTGAATTTTCTGCCCCACTGAACACTTTACAGCAATCTTAAGTGGAGGGATTGGGGATGATGGGAACGCCTCATCGAAATGCACTGCTCTGAGTAAGAATTTCTCGAAGCAGCAGTAGGAAAATTCTCATGACATTCTCCCCTGTCCTATTGTTTAACCATCTCTGCTCCAAGCCCCTGTGCTTGAGCATTTTTTGTTTAAATTCTCATAGCAAGTTTTAGGAGCAAAGTATCAACTTTAGGAATATTTAACAAAAAGAAAAATCACTTATAGCAGGTATCACTGCTTGGAAGGGGACAAATCATTCAAAGAAAATCAGATATAATTGGCCTTCATTTAAAGTGGAAAGTTATGCAGATAAGGATTGTGTAGATAAAATTTTTTGCAGATACACAAATGCACTTGCTATTGTCCTAAGAAGCCGCCGCTTTGAATATTCAACTAAAACAATAATACATGGGAAGAGCCTGTACTGAGTATTATTTTTGCATAATTTATGCTCAGTGACAGCCATCGCCTGCTTCACTTCATGGCAGGTTTACAGAGGGGGAGAGCTCCATGCTTCAAATCTCATTAAGCTATTTATTCATTGTAATGAATGATTTTAATGTACTGCATTAAGGTTATGCCACACTGAACTGTTAAAAAAATCCATCTTACTGTACACACTTCAACATTTGCAGCTAAATTAACACCTTTATTACTGCCTCAATGGTTGAGTGGACACCATTTGCAGATTAATCACACTTGTCTCCATTTCATCCCAGTTCTGGGCCACTTCTTGATAGAGCTGTGACAGTCTCACCGCATCCCTATCTGTGGACAGATGCGTTACTCGGTTTGTGTAAACTCCTGTCACTCAGGGCCCCTGATTCGCAGCAGCTCCCGCTGACAGCTGACGTTGCGCTTGCACGCCTTGCTTTGCCTCCACCCACCCATGTGCACCCCACCCTGGATCCTTCAAACTGTTGTTGGCAAGTTTCAGTGACAGGAAGATAATATCTTTTGGGAGGATGGCAGGCAGTTCTAATAAAAAGTTGTCATTCACAAATCCAGACCCCCGTCACATGATATACATTTTAAAGACCATATGAACTGTTAAGTGGCGCAATATGGCAATCTGAGTGGTTATGATAACTTGGAGATTTTTAAACAATTCAAAAAGAGAGTATGGGGCTTATCATAGCTTTGGCAAATGAAAGGCTTGGGGTTCTACGACAGCATGTGACACCTGTGCTCTGTCGTATCAGAATCATTTCTCCCGCACCTGCTTAAGAAGTCATCAAAAATACTCAGTCTGAGCAGGGAAGGATGTGGGAACATTTGTATGTAATGAAAACACTGGGGTATCATTCTTTATAATCTAGCAAATATTTGAAAACTACAAGCTGTGCAGTGTGACACTGTCACCATCTGAATGCGGCAGATGGGAATTCGGAGTGATATTTTTGTACAGGGAAGGTTAGGTGTACCTGAGGATGGAGCGTTTTCAGTTGCGGGAAGGAGAGAACAGAGAGCCTGACTCCCCCACTGTCACAGCACAGTGACCTTGAGCAGAGCTTGGGAGCCCTGAACTCCCCTGATTGGTCTTCCGAAGAAGCAGCTGAGGAGCGCTTGCCCCTGAGAGGCCTCCAGGACACTTGCGATTGACTCCTGACTCAAGTCTCTGCTTATTTTTATAGATGACATCACCAGAGCCCAATCAGGACCCAGGGTTTGATATTTAAGGGGGGAAAAATAAGTTCTTGAGGAGAAAGCAAAGGCAGAAAATTGCAGACAATTATTCTGAGCTTGTTTTAGACTGTGTGGAAATAATTAGTCCATCACACACAACCTAATGGCTTACAACAAACAAACACATCCATTTAGCAAGAAGGTTTTTGAATTTTACAAGAGGAGAAATGAAATGAGAGGAGTGTGCTACCCTGTCCCCTGCCACCAAGTGCCAGCAAGCGGCACACGCTACTAGGAAATGCTATAGGTTTGGGGGTGGGGAGCGCTCCACCTGCAGAAGCCCCAATCCAAGATCTGAGCCACCCACAATTAGGAGTGCTAATTGTTTACTTTCTGTGCACAACTTGGCCTTGCCATTGTTGAGTGACAGAAAAACTTTAATAAAATAATCTGTCCCCAAGAAATATTTTAAAATATCGTTGTCACAAGCTGAAACGTTTGGTAGAAAGAACATCTAATATCTGTGGCAAAACGTTACATTTAGTTGGAGACTTAAATGTAGAATAGGAAATGAGTAACAAATACAGGACTTGAAGCTTATTAATGGCCACACAGTGGGAGGTAAGTGGCAGTGAGTGAGCCCTGGTCATCGGCTTCTGATCCCTACTTACCAGCCAGCTCCGCCTCCTGTCACTCAGCAGCCCATCACCAGCTGAGCCCCGCCTTCTGTCATTACCTCATCACCAGCCAAGCTCCGCCTCCTGTCCATCAGCACAGCAGTGTATTCTCATGGGCGCTCAAATCCTACTGTGAGCTGTGCGTGCAAGGAACCTCCGTTCTGCGTTCCTCGTGAAAATCCAATGTAATAATACTAGAAAAAAGTGCACAATGTGGTAATAATAGAAACAAAGTACATAATAAGTGTAATGCACTTGAATCATCTCCAAACCCAAAAGCACCCCCGCCCCATCTGTGGAAAAATCGTCTTCCACAAAATTGATCCTAGTGCCAAGTAGGTTGGGGAGTGCTGTTCTAGATGCAGAATGGGATTTTCAAATTCAGTAACTCTGATTACAAAAAGATGTGGGTGGATGAGCAGGGTCATCTCCATCAGGGTCATAAGGACAAGATACTGGATGGGTTTTTTAAACTTTACCATTTTAAGAAGAAAAAGCATAGAAGTAAAGTATATATACACAGAAGAGAAACAACTTGCAGTCCAGGGTGACCAAAGTAAGACATTCACGATTCCCCTCCTCTCCAAACCATACTAGTGTTAACCTCTGATGTAAAACACGCACACAAATACATACGTACATGCAAATACATACATACATGCAAATGCATGCATGCAAATATGTACATACAACTACACACAAACATAAACACACAGCACATACAGATACCCACAATGCAGACACACAAAAACACACAGATATACATACACACACGTAGCCACAGAAAGGTACATACAGATACATGTACACACACATAGGCAGGCGTGCACAGACACATATACATACACACAGACAGACACAAAACACAGGCCTTGTTTTAGTTGATCCCCAGGTATGTGGTGGGTCAGATCACTTGGCTCATGGCATGGTCTTGCTAGCAGTCCTGGAAAACCTCTCTTTTATGAATGTGTTTTTAGTAATCCCACCATGAAACCACACCCAATGGAAACCAGAGGCTGGGTCAGCCCTGGCGTCTATGTGTGGCCACCCACAGCCTTCCCTTGGAACCTTCCCCTGCCCCACCCCAGTCACCACTGCACTGCCCACACCCTTTCCTCCTCCACTCTGCTTTCTGGCACAGTCTTACTGTATCTAAGGGATTATCTTACAAGTATGTAGTTCATTTGTTGTTATTGTCTTAATTGTAATAAGTATCTGTAATCCTCAAGTGTTTGCTATTTTCAACTCAGTTATGTTAATAACTGAGTTATAATAATTCATAAAGTGTACATTTCAACCACTTATGAGAGTCCGCTATATGAATTATGCGATCTGTTAACCCAACCATGAGTGGCGTTAAGAGTTTCTCCACATCTCCTTGGGTGCAGACCATGTTGGACCATGTTCTGTGGACACACAGGTGAGAGTTCTTGCTTGGGTAGATGCCAGGGGCCCAAAACGCTCAGTACCTCATGACCATGCGTGGTCCAGCTCCAAAGGGAATAATGATTTATGCCCTATCACCTCAGTGGAGCTCTCTGGGGAGCCGCCTCTTTCCAGGTATGATGATGCCACATGTCTTAACCTATGCCCTATGATGGTTGCAGCAGGACACTGACTATGAACCGTGTGTCCCTAATAGAAGAATATGTTTCACACCTCTTTCCGCACTTCTCTGCCATATGTGTTCCCTAGGACCCGCCCATTTGCATCTTCTGCTAGCATTAACAGGAATTATTTGTGCTGCATATTGTGCTACAACTGGCTCTTTAAATGGTATATCCTAGACAGTTGGCAGATGTTGGTTATTTGTGTGTGTTAATGTGTGTGCACATTTGCATACATACATACATACAAACACATACACATACATGTTTTACATTTTTACAGTCTGCTTTTTTATTTAACAATATCCCCTAGAGCTGTTTCATGAAAACAGAATATATCCAAAACATTACTTTATGCTGTTGTGTGAGTGTCACAGGCTATATTTAACTAATCCCTTATATTTTCTTTCAATTTTTCATAATTATGAATTGCTTTGGGATAAACAGCTTTGACATCAAATCTTTTCATATTTGAATTTTTATCCCCTCTGGAGATATTTTAAGTACTGGAAGTGTAAAGCCAAAGGACACACTTTAAAGTCTTTCCTTTATGTAGAGTTAAACAGATGAAGGATTGGGGGTGGGGGTGCTTGTTTTTGTTTTCTGAGACAGATAATAGTTACAGGCTCTCAGGCATTGGTCATACCTTGGTCCCCAGGAGCAGTGGTGGCTACCCACATGGGGTGGCATTTGGCAGGAGCGGGGTGGGGAAATAGGGACATCCCTCTCTCTACAACTCAGCTCTTGGTCTTTTGACTGATCACTCGGATGACCCATGCCAGATCCTCATGTCACACGGCCTCTCAGTGTCTGGCCCAGCACTTCTAAGCCTGTGCATAAATTGTCCAAATCAGTGAGTTCCCTTGGTGACAGATTTCTGTGTTTCAAACTGAGTATGACTTCTTTGTTAGCTGCAGCAACGCTTATCCCTAATTCCATGCCTGGCAGGCACGCAGTAGGTCCTTCAGCATCTGCAGAATGAATAGCTGATTTGAGTTGATAGGAAAAGATGGGAAGAATGTCTACCTACATGTTAATAGTGGCATCTTGCTTCTCAGTGGGCCCCAGGGACACTTGGTGCTTTGTGAAGATATTTTTGGCCATCAAGACCAGGGGATACTACTCCTAATGTCTAGTGGGTGGAGGCTGGGATACTGCTTACCATCCTGCAGTCTGCAGAATGCATTTCTCCAGCTAAGAGGCATCTGTCAGCAGTCACAGGTATGAGAAACCCCAAAGTAAGTCCTGAGATCATAGGTAATTGAAAATAATTTCATAATTAAAAATTACTTATTAAGCAAGTATTATTAAGTAATACAAAATGGGGGGGAACAGTACTAGCTTTTAGGAGTAGGCAAATTAACACACTGTTCCAGCCTGTACTTCTGTCCTGCATGGGGAAAGTCTTGGGGACCAGCTTGAATGTCTTCCCATGCCTTTAGGCCTCAGGAACTTTGAGAACTCAGAGAATATTCTAGAAGACACCCCTATGATGTGCCCACTCTGTTGCTGCCACATAAGCCTTGCAGTGATTTATAAAGTAGAGAGAGCCAGCATTATTTAGGGAGGGACTGAGTGCTCTGTTGAGGCCAACACTGGGCTTAGCTATACCAGTGACTTGTTAAACAGGTTTGATCCTGAACCTGTGGCAGGAGGAAGGTCTACACAGGGCTAGTGTGTTAGTCTGCTGTTCATCACTGTGACTGAGTACCTGAAGTAAACAACGTACAGGCAAAAGACTGATTTGGGCTCACCATTTCAGAGGGTTCAGTGCAGGGCTGAGGCGAGGCGTCATGGCAGACAGGCACCACGAGAAAAGCTGCTTACCTCATGGCTGCAGGGAAGCAGCGCAAGAAAGAGAGAGCATTAGCTGGTGGGCTTCCTCCTCCTTCCACTTGTATCCCATCTGGTCGCCAGACTATTGCACCATACTGCCCCCCTTCAGGGAGGGTCTCTTCCCTCAGTTCACAGTCCCACATGCCATGCATCTCTGGAAACATGCTCCCAGACACACCAGAAGTGTGTTTTGCTAACTTCCTAGGCATTGTGCAAACTGATGGAGTTGACGATCAGATTTAACCATCACAGCAGGTTTTCTTTGGTGATTGACTGACTAAGGAACTTCCTATGTGGGCGAGAGTGACCACCTCTGGAGTCCACTGGACTGATTCACTGAATTGAGGGGCACTGTCAGAGCTGGGCATACATCCTTACCCTCTGTGCCGTCTCCGCAGCCTACCCAGGATGTCCCCTGTGACTCACATAATGGAGGCGCTTGTTTGCATGGCAGAGGCATGTGCTGCATTCCCTATGGACACTGCTCCGGTTATAGCCCCTGTGTGCCAGGTCCGGCCTGCTCTGTGTCTCCCTTAGGGAATGTCAGCAGAACAGTCCTTAGGTAAGGAATAGGAAACAAATATGTGCGTTGGTGGCCTGTCCTCTGGCCTGGTGGATGAGAAATCACAGAGGAAGGAGATTGTCTGTCCCTAATTATGTGCCCTGCATCCAATTTGCCAGCAACCTGTAGCCTTCCTGAGGCATGCCCTTGGGTATACCCAGCGGCCAGGGGGACAAGCTCCGTGGCCTGCAGGGCTCTGGAAATCAATTTCTGCCAGCTGCCCTCCCTCCCTGCCCTCAGCAGAAAGGCAGTCCTGGGCAGATGGTGGGAAGCAGCCCTCCATGGCTCTGCACTGAGCCCATGGCCGTCAGTGCTGGTGGGTGGCAGAGAGCTGCGGTGTCCCGGCCTGCTCTAGCCTGCAGTGACACCGCTCTGCGACCTTGGCTGTGCTCCAGAGCCCAGATGCAGGCACCAGCCCAGCACCATGGGACTTTGGAGAACACTCAGAGAACTTCGCTGATCTGAGCCGTGTTCTAACCCCCAGTGGGAAACAGCAAAGCGACACTGCGTTTCCAGTGATACTTCACCCCTGTTGGACTCAGACTCCCTGACCTCACAGCCAGGACCCCAACTCGTTCCTGAGGGCTGGGAGGGTCCCAGCTGGGCTTTGCGAGCAGTGAACATTTTGCTGTGGGTCTCCACGTTCCTCCGGAAGCAGACGCACCTCCTGCTCTGTATGCGCTGTCACAAGGAGCCACTGGGATGGAGCACGCAAGACCATGGCGTTATTTTCCAGGGAACTGAGTTCCTTGAATATTAAAATTAACGTTTTTTAATAACAAAAATGATGTAGCCCGTTGAAGTGGGGCAGGATTTATTTTATGACAGGGCTTGTCACAGCCTTGAGTATTTATCGGGTAGTTTTAAAAGTTCATTAAGCTCAAGAGATTAAATACTGCCCTGGGCAGTGTCCCATAAAGGGGAAATATGGTCCTATTACTTGGTGAAATGTTGTGCTATGTTGTTAATCTAACTCCCCCGAGTTCTCATCTTCTGATTCAAAAGACATTTCCCCATGCTGTTAAATCTGACATTTGCGGAGAACCTGGGACTGCTTCTCACAGCCTTCGCCAGAAACGCAGTACCTCTTGTTCATTTCCTGGGGGCCACTTGACGCCCCATGGCTCTCTAACATGTGAGGTGTCTTAGTCTTCCCTTTGCCCTGGTGCCGCCCCATCCTTCTGCCCTTAATAAGCAGTTGGTCAAGGCGAGTCTAGGGTGTCAGCCTCCATCACACGGGGGGGGCGGGAGGCTCAACGCAGGGTCTTCCTTACCTAGCGACCCATGATGGAAGGATAAAGGACCTGCAGTGTGTTGGGGACTCATGAAGGGCTTTGATTGGTGGCACAAAGGACATCCTGAAACAAGACTTTCTCACCAAAGTGCTCATGAATTCAAGCCAAGCTACTAAGGTCTCCAGCCAGCACAATCACCTCTGAGATGTGTGTCGAACATCTGCTTTAGTTGAGCCCCGTTTGAGGTATGGGCAGAACAGTTGTCAAGTGACAGGGACCCTGAGTCTGAATCTGGAGGTGTCACCTCCAGAGACAGGGTTCTGCTGAGGATTAACTGAGGTAATGCATTTACCAAGCTGAGCCTTGTGCCCGAAATCAGTGCTCAGTAATGACAGTCAGTACCGCCAGGCGCAACAAATACCAAGTTCATTAGGGCCAGGCAGTGGCCCAAGCAACAGTTCACTGGCATGGCACACACAGTGTCCAGAGCATTGTAGATAGTTTCCCATATCCACCATCAGGGACATCGGGCATGGAGACACTAAGCAGCTTGCCCAAGATCTCACAGCTAGAAGCAGTAGATTTGGACTCAGACCTAGGCTGTCCAGTGCTGGGGGCTGCTGAGATAATATTCTACAGCGATACCCTCCATCAGTGTTAGCTGGGTCCTCCTTTGCTACCAAGACGGATGTGCCCCAGGTGCTCACCTTCTATAAAATGGGTCTGTAACGTGCCTGGTGGAGCACACACTCAGCATCCAGGTCAGCAGCAGCAGCATGGTGGAGCTTGCCTCAGGTTGTGTGACAGGAGTGTAGCATCACGGTGCCAGTCTGTGGCACCGCATCACATACGTGACAGCAAACATGCACACAGCATTGCATTCTTACTGCTAATCCAGAACTAGGCTGCGTGTGTGGGTCTGGGTGAGGTAAAGAAGGAGCCCTCGTTCTTGAGGGATTTATTTACTTTTATTTCTCTTTTGGGCGTGCTAGGGATGGAACTCAGGGCCCCTGCATGCTAGGTGACTGCTCTGCCTCTAAGCCCCACCCCAGCGGGCATAGAGAGATTTGTGTAATTGCCAGCCCCGGCCTCAGGAAGCCTGCAGATCTGGGGAGGTTCTCTCCTCCTCTAGCCATCCCCCTCCCTGAGACGTGCCCTTTCTCTTAACGTCTTCCTTCTCAGCTTTCTGGCTCACTGAAGTATTCCTGCCAGCCAGAGGCCCCACCCCGCCAGCCTCCGGGGAGGCAGAGACCTTGTGGTGCAGGCAGGGGCTGGGCTCAGTGAGCCTCTGAGGGGTGGGCCCCCTTCTTCCCCAGGAGACAGGGCTGTGCGGACTGCCCCACACTTGCACTCTCATAGAGACAGGTATCAGGAGAGAGGAAGCGGGCTGACAGGCAGCGCCAACGCCAGCCCGGGACCAAGGCAGGTGGTCCTGCCAGAGCTGTGAGCGCTCGGCCCTGGCCCCTGCCTACCTTGGGTGCTAAGCCAGAACTGCCACGTCCTCCCACCTCTCAAAAGGAGCTGCTTCTAGACATATCTGTGGAGTGGCTTAATTTTTAAATGTTGGAAACTTTCTGTTTTAAAAACAGAAACTTCAAATGCTGGAGGCGCCAAACAGAAGACACTGAAGAGAGTAGACTGGGAGAGCAGCCGCCCCGATCTGAGTACCTGGCAGCACTTCCCCGTGACCCCTCTGGCCGGCTGCCAGGGCCCCACAGCCTCCGGGGCCACCCTGGGAAACGGGCCCTGCGCTGGGCCAGCGAGTGGCCTCCCAGCCCAGAGTCCCGACCGCAGAGTTCAGCCTGCCCAGAGAGCTGGAAACGTAGCCCTGACCCTTGAGACCACCTCTCCCACCTAGAAGAACAGAGTGCCCAGGCCAGGCCCTGGGGAGCCCCTAGACTTGGGGCTCACCTGAAGCTTCTCATGCCTTGCCACTTCCTAGCCCTGAAACCCCAAGGTCTTGTAAAAAGGCAAAACACTGGGGAAATCACCTCTGGATCCATGGCTTCCAAACCCCACAGGAAAACATTTAACCACTTAATCCTTCAACTGTGGGTGGGTGTTCATTGTTTTATATGCTATGTATAGGAATTGCTATATCACTGTTAGTGAAAATGCAAGACACATATTGTCATGTTAAAGGATAAGGAAAAAATTTGTAATTCATGTACTAATAAAGAAACTTTGTTCATGTATAGTATATACAGAAACATATGGCATTAATACATATGTGGCCACGAATAATGTTTCCTGGCATAAGATATCTATGATGTTGTTAATAATGAATGTTATATACCATGACATGTATATATGTGGCATTATTAATATTGCTGATCTTTTAAACACTTAGCTTTTAAAGATCTTACCAACTTTGTGTCACAGTGTCATGATGTCAAGGCACAAACATCACTTAGGCTAAGCTCCACCACTAATGATGGTGGGAATAAATCTATTATTTCAAATAATCCTTACGAATTTCAGATATTTTGGATGAGCTCCACAAATTTAATCTGATCCTCTAACGTCTTTAACCTCAGAATGGGGCTGATAAAATAGTTTGATTAAGGATAGTGGTATAGCCACCATATTTGTTTGTGTGAACAGTAAATAAAGTTTTATTGGCACACAGCCACACCCTCATATCACATGCTTCCTGTAGCACCTGCAGCTGCAGAGTGCAGTACCTGTCACAGACACTGTGTGGCCCTCAAAGACTAAACTACTTCCCTGCTGGCCCATCCCAGGAAAGGCAGTGCTTCCCAAGTGGGGGGTGCAGGGTGGGAGAGGGGCTTGTGCAGGTGCCTGGCTCCTCCACATTGAGGCTTCTCCTGTGGAGATGGTAGGCAGAGCACTCCTGGGCATCATGCCTGGCAGCAGCAGGCCTAGGGAAGATCTAGGACATACAACATCTAGGATGGTGCAGGTGGGGCTGGGGGCCCAGGGCAGCAGGGCAGCTTCTCAAGCCCTTGCCCAGGTTTCCCAAGTCTCTACCTACCCTCAGACCACCTGGGATGCACCCAAAGTAGGCACCTTTTAGTGCCCGCCCATCTTCTGTCCCTTCTTCCCTCCCTGCCTCTTTCCCCCCTCCCTCCCTCCTTCCCTCCCTTCTTCCCTCCATCCTTTCCTTCCTTCCTTTCCCTCCCTTCCTCCCTCTCTCCCTTGCTTCCCTCTTCCTTCCTCCCTCCCTTCCCTCTTCCTTCCTCCCTCTCTCCCTGCCTTTCTTCCTTCCTTTGGTCCTTCTCCCATTTACTTACTGCCTTGCCATGCTGGGGCCCAGACTGTGTTCTGCTACTGCTCTGCCAGAGTCACATTCCCATCCCCCATTTCAATCTTTAAACCATGCAGAAATTATTTTGATAAAAATATTTAACTAAGGAGAGAAAATACTAGTATATCCTTGGAAGAGAGGCCTCTCTAGGGGCTGTTCTCTGGGGAAGATGGGCTAGTGGGGCTGTAGCGGGGGTCATGTTCCCTGCCCAGACCCTGGGCAATAGTGAGTGGGCCGGGTTGGTTCATTTTGTGGAAATCCACCCAATAGCATACTCTCAATCCATGTGTCTCTGCATGTATCAGCTGCTTTCCTAAACTCACACCTTTGAACACACAGGCTTCTCAGGGCAGGTCCACAGTGGTCTCGAATCACCCCGACATGCCGATGAGATTGAACTCAATCCCTGAACTGCCCTATGAATCAGTACTTTTTTATAAATCCCATCATTTTCTTCAGAATGGCATAGACTCATTGCATTGCATTTTTCATTTAAAATGTTAACACATAAGAGATAAAAGTTTAAATTATGCTGCAGTTTTCTTTAGAAAAAGGAACTTGTCCCCTGTGTGTAAATCCTGCTTATGGCCAAGGCCACGGCACCCAGCTGAGCACCTGCCTTAAGAAACGGCCACGTGCAATGAATGAACACGAAGAGGCAGGTTGTCAAAGTTCTACCCTACAGGCCTGCCTCTATTTCCTGCGTTGCATACTCTTATTTTCAAGCATGCCCAGTGCACAGAAGGGATATTTCTGGGCTTCTGGTGTCACTTGCGGGATGGAGGAGGAAGATGCCTGCTTTGAGTGCCATGCGTGGGACCCCAGTATGCTTTGCCTGCCAGGTTTTGTGGAAGCGGAAGTGAGCTTTGGGTGTTCCTTTCCACAGGGTCCCTTGCCGTGTCCACCTGCAGACCCACCGGCTTCCTGGCATTCGAAGTGAATGTGCATATGAGTGCATCCGTCTTGGTTATTTATCTTGGAACTGCTCATGTGCCTGCAAAGATGTTTCAGCTTTAAATATTTACAGAGGCCTTACTTTGCCTTATGAGAGATTTGCATTCTAGAGTTTTGCAGCTTCCGCATGGAAGGCATGATGTTGCTGAAAGTGCTATTTACAGACAAAGCAAAGGAAAAGGAAGCAGCAGCACCTTAACTGTTGCCGAGCAGTGTCCTTGTGTGGGCGACGGGAATGGGGTGGACTCTGAGCTATTCGGAAACCTCCGAGAAGCAGCACTGCGGGAGCGAGGCAGGCAGGGGGGCTGACCACGGGCCTGGCTGGCCAGCTCGATGTCTGCAAGGACGTCTCCAAGGGGCACCACAGGCGGAGTCCAGGCCATCGGCTGGCAGGGTTCTCTCTTCCCGGGGGCTCCCCCTCTTTCTTTTAAAGCATCAACGGACTGGATGAGGCCAACTCGCTGTCCATACACCTTCGTGTCTGTTACTGTTGAAAACACGCTAGAGATGTTGGACTCGTGAAGAAGGAGGGCTTGCTTTGGCTCGCGTTTTTGGGTGGTGCAGTCCAAGATAGCTCCACCCCGTAGCTCCAGCCTTTAGCTCACATGCTGGTGGGGACCACGGTAGGGCAAGCAAGCTGTTCGCCTCCTGGGACAGGAGAAGAGAGCAGAGCCCACAGTCCCTCAGACCGTGTCCCAGTGACCTAAAAACACTGGCAGGTCCCTGCCTCCTGCAGCCACAGCCACCTCTGGCAGCACCGTCTAGGGCCAATTCCTTAACACATAGCTTCGGGGTGCATGCCGATCCGAGCTGCAGGCCCATCACGGAGCAACAGCTGTGCTGGGAACGTACCGCTCCCCTTCTCACCTGAAAACACCCACAGCAGCGTTCAGGCCGGAGCCGGCGCCCTGCCTGGCCCAGCCAGCCTCCTTCCTGACATTGCTGGAGGCTCTCTGGCCTCTGCAGGGAGCATTAGGCAGTGTCATTTCCTCTGAAAGCCCTGAAACCTGATTTAATAATTCAGATCCTACCTTATGAAGGGATGTGGTCTTTGCTGTGCGTCGCCTTCTAACCTTCCCTCAGCCAAGAGTAAATGTGTGCAGATGGTGGGGGCCGTGTGTGGCTGCCTCTCTGGCCCTGTGCCTTCAAGTCCTGCCTCCTGGCCACCCCGAGATGGCCCTGTGCCCACCCTGGAACCCTGAGGCTTCGTAAAAGGGTAACCGGTGCCCACCAGGCGACACACGCCTTGGGCCAGCAGGCTCCAGTGGCGGGAGGCTATGTGCGGGACCCTTTGGGCATTCTGCATGCTGCCAAGGTGCTTAGCCGCCGGTTCTAGACAGGCAGTGGGGGTTGGCAGGTTCCCAGCTGCCTCTTGGAAGAGGACTGTTGCCAGATATGCCACCGCCTGGGACAGTACTCACGGCATCCCTCCTCTTGCCTGGTGTCACGGTAGCCTTGTGAGAGGGAGAGGAAGTGGGCCCGGGGGTGATCATCTGGGCGTGACTCTGTCTTGCTGTGCTATACAGGCACTGGGGGATGATTCCCCTTGTTTGTGCTCCGTCTCACCCGGGACCACAAGGCTCAGCCCCTAGACCTGGAGCTTCAGGGCACCCAGGCCACGCAGTCCACTGGTGCACACTGAGCTAAAATCCCTGAGCCCTCCCACACCCTCCAGCCTTTGTAGGGCAGGCAGAGGGGGCGTGCTTGTGGCATCCTTGAGCATAGCAAGGGGCCCTGACACCCCTGCAGGGCCTCCTCAGCCCCAGATCAGCACTGCCTTGACGCCAGCTGCTGCTGTCCCTTCTCTGAGGGCAGCAGCTTGAACGCAACACCAGAATTGCGGTGGGCTCAGTGCGCCGCTGGCTGTCCCATACCACCTGCACTTGCCCTTCCCACTTCTTAGCCCGCATCAGCGTGGCACCATCATGCCACTGGTGCGGACTAAAGGTGCAGTGAAGCGAGCCCCAGGTATTTCTCATGCTAGTTTCTAACAACCAAGCCCCCTTCAATCAGGACTTAACGTTTGTTTAATGGGAAAAATAAAAGCACAATTCAGAAAAAAATCAATGGAAAATTTTAAATATACCCCACCGATGAGAGAATTATTTCCTGAGCCTCCCAGGACCCAACACCCACCTCTGCATGTACCATCTGTGCCCACCCCAGTCCCACCCTCTGCAGCAGCTCCTCCCCACGTAGCCTCGGGGGGCAGTGGCCTGGGTCGAAGCCTCTGACATTGCTCTGGCTGCGTGAGTGTAGGGCAAAGGTGAGCAGAGTCCCAGTGCTTTGCTCTTCTTTGGCGGGGCCCATGCTCTGGGCTGTGTAGTCACCTTCCTGGGGAT
The DNA here is from genome assembly GCA_004027595.1 of Dinomys branickii. Lineage (NCBI taxonomy): Eukaryota > Metazoa > Chordata > Mammalia > Rodentia > Dinomyidae > Dinomys > Dinomys branickii. Next base: position 104,033 of record PVLD010003206.1, read on the forward strand.
CAGGCCGTTCAGTGACCACTTCATGATCCCCACCATGGCAGGGAAGTAACTCCAGTCACATCACCTGGGCCTCGCTGTGGACCTAATGGGTGGCCTGTGAGCTGCCCTGTGTCATTTGTCACCCACACAAGGGCTCATGGATCACCTTCCAGATGCACAAGATATGGACCCCAGCACCTGGTGATTCTCACACTTTCCAGCTCTGGGAACTGCTCTGCACCAGCTCTGGGGACCCTCCTGGGAGCCACTTGCAGATGTTTGAGATTGGAGTGGTCACCTCTTCCCAGGTCCCCTTCTGTCATTCTGCAGACCAGATCCCCACACAACCAGGTGTACTTTGAGCACAGTCCTCCACAGTGGTCACAGAGGCCTGGCCTCGACTGCAGGAGAAGGGCCACCTGGAGGCTCAAAGCCCTGAAGGCAGAGTGGTGGCTCAGGCCTCGGAGGCCTGAGTGGCTGTAGGCCCTGTTATTCTGCAGAATCTCTTGGAGAGCATAGAGTTTTGTAGCTGACCAGAGACAATACACTGGGACTAGACCCTTCTTGTGGCCAGTGGTGCCTCTCGACTACTGAAAACAAAAAGTATTTATGGAGAGGAAGAAAGGAAAGGAATGAGGTGGAGAATGACTGAACAGGGACTGGCTGAGTGCAGCAGAGCCCTGGGAAGGGCTTGGTCCCTCTGGGGCATGGGTCAGCCCAGGAAGCTCTGTTCTGCCTGGGCCAGGACTACAGGCTACTCTCAGGACTCACAGCCCAGGGCTATTTCGTTGTTTCTCATCCTCCATGTCCCCTGCAGTCTGTGGGTCTCTGCCCCATGGTCACTCAGGACCCCGTCTCTAACATTCAGGCCATGTGACTCCTGAGGCACTGCTTGCAGCCTTTCCAGAGCAGGCAGAGGGGGCGTGCTTGTGCAGCCTTGAGCATAGCGAGGGGCCTTGACACCCCTGCAGGGCCCCCTCAGTCCCTGCATCAGTACTGGCCATGGGGAGCATCGATGACCTGAGTCCTGGGGGTTTTGCTCCTCTCGGGTGGTATCTGAGGTGTGTGGTCACCTCTCTGGCAACCAGGACACTCAAGAGTGACCATTTCATGCCCCAGCCCACATCAGGGCAGTGACTCTAGTCACAACCCATGGAAATGTGCAAGAATCAGAGACTGATTCTCTATAGTGTTCATGATTCTCCAGATGGCCACACACGGAGACCGGGCTGGGTCCCCTCCTGAGTCCCCTGGTCTGATCTTTCCCCTGGCACACTGGCCTGACTCTCCTGGGGCTCTTCTCCTGCACGGATGACAACAAACCTTAAATCTTTCCCTCCAAAACCCAAAGGACAGCGGGAGAGCACCACTGCTGGCGTGGTCTGGCTCCTCCCTGTCCTCTAAATACAATAGCAAAATGTCTGCCAGGATGGTGCTCATCGAAAGCACCTAGAAGCCGCAGTGTGCAGTCTCCAGCTCATGTAAATATCTCCACATGTTATTCTTAATTAATTATATTTTATTGAAGCAATTAGGTGACTGACAATCTCAGTTAAGCACTAATGGAAGCGCTGTGTCTTTTCACATGCTATTGATCAAAGTGTAGCCCAGACTGGCGGAGCCTGGACCTGACAGGACAGTGGCCAGTGAGGCAGGGGACATCAGGGCTAGGCCCTGGGCCACGACCCTCTCCGCGCCTGTCCCATGCATTGCTGAGTTTCTCTGCTTTCTCCTGATTGTCTCTGTTTCCTATAACAAAAGGCCCGCTGTCAAAGTCTTAAGCAGTGATGCTGCTCTGGAAAGCAGGGTTAATTTGTCTAATTTTCACACCTCTTACTCTCCTCCATGATGGGAGAGCGGCTTGGCATCAAGGCATCAGATAGATTTCACACTTCCTGCCTTTCCTGAAATGCCTGGTGGCCTGAGAGTGCCCAGGGCACCTGGCACTGCCCGGGCCTTCAGGCCTGATTGTGATCAGAGTCTGGAGAGGGGCCTGATGCTTCGAGACAGCACAGGACTGAGGCCTGGAGACACAGAGGGGTGGGGGTGGATGACACTTTGTGTGCTTATAGCCAGATTTCTCGTTACTCTGGGTCCTGTCTTATGAGAAATGCCAAGGCCCCCAGGACCTTCAGGACTTCGTGTGAGAACAATTTGTTATTTCTGGGGAGAACATTGCTCAGAAAGGCTGCGTCATTTTCCTGATGTGTCAGTGTGTTAATCAAGAGCTTTTCCTGGTTGATTTGTTTGGGTCCTGGTGACTAGGCGGGAAGGTGCCCTCCAAGGCCCTTTATGCCAGCCCTCTGTTCCTGGAGGGAGGGCCCTGCTTCCACTCCTCAGGATACCATGCTGCCCTTCGCCCCGGATCCTGGGCAGTGGCTCACATCACTCTTGTCTAGCAGTGGGGTGCTGGGAAGTATCTGTCCGTATCAAGCCACCCAGGAATCGCCCATTGCCCGGGCATGGATGCCTCACAGGGTGACGAAGTATCACACCTCAGAGGTAGAACCAGGAGCCCACTTATGATGTCAGGGGCTGTGAGCCTCTTGCATCTTGGAAAGAAAAATGTTGAGAGAAGCACTCACAGAATCCACATGATACAACTGTGTGCTGTCGCCATAGCCCCAAGCTCATGTTCACGCAATTAAACTAATTCATGTTCTGCCGATGGCGACAGGGCAGAGACAAACTCCAAGGCTGAAATGCAGGTATAACCCAGGGGCTGGACCCCTGGCCCTGTCTTTCTCATCATGTTACTTAGACCAAGTCTGGCCAAAAATAAAATTCCAATAGCTGAGCAACTCAACTAAAGCAACGTCCTCTTGGGTCTATAATGTCATTGACCTAAACCCATCCCTCTGGTTTGAATCAACACCTTCCAGACTTTTGTTCCAAACTTTGTTTCCAAAGTTGCAAGCTCACCTGGGATTTTTCAGGATACTAAGGGCAGGGAGAAGAATGCCCATCTGCTGTTCAATCCTGGGCACTCCCTGCCCAGCCTGTATGCAGTGCCACAGCTGGCAGACAACAGCCACTGCCCATACCAGGTGAAGGACGCCCTCTCTCAAGGTTACTCAGGGCCTCCTGCAGACCCCCAGAGAGCAAACCAAAGCCTCAGCGGATAATAGTGGCCACCCCAGCTGACTGCTTCTTCCTTCTAGAGAGTTCTTTCCCCAGTTCTGTACTGGCTCTTCCTCGTGATTCAGGACTTGACTAAAACGTCAACTCTGGAGATAGGCCACCCTGCTGCCCCTGTCAGGGGATCCATTTCTAGGCCTCTCACTTGCACCATGGCCCGAGTGTCCTGTCTCCTTGCTGGCCTCCCTGCCCAGTGATTTCTGAGTCTTTCACCTGCCCCTGTGGAACCCCAGCAGTGCAGCCAGTGACCCCAGAGTAAGGGTGTCTGCTCTGCTCTGTACCTGCCCCCAGGCCTCCGGCAAGGTTGGGACAGATCATGTGGGTGAACAAGTGGCTTTTGGTCTAACCACTTTGGAAAGTGGTGCGCTAATGTCTTACAAAGCTACTTGTAAACTTCTCTGTGGAGATCCTCCAGAAACTATTCCTGTGGGTTTTCCCAGGAAAAATGAGTGCATGTGTCACAATGGAAAATGTTCAGGAAAGTTCACAAAACCTTTCTTCATAGCAGCCTGAAAATGGGAGCTGCTGGGAGCTGTACCCACACAGAGAATGGACCCAGATTGCTGCATGTCCACACAATGAGACACTGACTGCACTTGCATGGTGACCAGGTGGTGGCCCAGCAGAAGAAACGAGACAAAGGAGATCCACCATGTTGTGCATTTCTAGGAAGCACAAGAGCAGAGGAGACTGACTGTCCAAACTTCCCATGGTGGTTCCATGGGCTACCATCAACCAGGCACTCAAACAGCATAAACTGGACCTCCTCTGGCTCTGAATCAGCGGGGCCTTGTTCCTCCAGGGAAATCTGGGTCCTGCTTCTTTCAGTCCTGCAGATGCCCCAGTCCCCAGCCAGGGCCCCGCATCCTTCTAGCCTCTCCTCCATTGTTCCGTGGCCCTCAACCCTGACCCCATGCCTCTCTCTTGAGAGATCTATGTGGTGATGTTTAGGACACACCTAGATAATCCCAGATGATCTCCTAGCTCAAAATCCTTACCTCCACCATACCTGCAAAGTCTTCTGTTGTGCACAGTCTGGGAAATGAGATGGCATTTTGGGAGAGCCACTAATCTCTTATCACACTGGTAACAGTAAAGCCGTGGGGTGTTGCCTGGGGAGCAGTATAGGGTGCATCTTGGGGGGGGGTGCTGTGCATGTGGGTCTTAGTCTTGATGGGGTTCTGACGGCCATGAACGTCAGTCCGGTTGCGAGCTTAACCCAGCGCCTTCTCTGTGTGTATTACATGCCCATCCACACTTAAGAGCAGAGCAAAGGGAAGCCCAGCCTTCCTGAAGATCCCGGACCACCTGTGTGGTGCTGTGCACCAGTGCCCTGTGCTCGGACGGCAGCAGAGCAGGAGCCCAGCTCTTCCCACCATTCGCCGCCTGGTGACAGTTTAGGGCAGGTGGAGGGTGAGGCCTGCACCAGCAGGGGCCAAGGTAACATTCTGCTCCATAGCCCCGCTTTGTTCCATTTCATTTTGCCAGCAATGCCCAGGGGAAGCATAACTACAGAGAGTGGAAGACCTCGGTTTTATTTAGTTGGGCCCCTGACAGTCTGCAGAGTGAGTCTCTTACGGTATTCATGGAAGGCGAGCCCCTTGCAGTCATCAGGACTGTATCCCTGCCTGTCTTGTAGGATCCTGCCAGGGTAATAGGCCCCCTGGGACCCGGGACTGAGTGCACAGACTCTGCCAGGCTTCCCCCTCTGTAACACTGCATTCAGAGTTCTCAAAACTGAGCAGTTTAGAAAACCACTAGGAAGGTTTGTGGACAGGAAAGCTCTGTGGACATTTTCAAGATGTGTTTGGCTTTAAGCCCACACGCTGCCCCGTGTCAACCCATCTATCTGCTGGCCACAAGCTGCACACAAGCGAAAGCCTTGCACCCCCAAGCATGACCTGGAACGCCCTCACATGGCGGCTGCGGGGAGGCATTCCTGTGGGAATGACGCTGCTGACCTTGAGCTCCCTCCTCCTCTGCATGCTGTCAGACTCAGAGCCTACATGGCTGGGACTCGGGCACGCTCGCCTCTTCCCTGCAAGGCTCGTGGAGGAGGATTTCCACCCGGCCTGTGCAAAACCAGCCTGGGTGCATCCAGACGAGCATTTCAAGAACAGGCCGACTCCTCTGGACCCCATGCTAACGTTCTGAAGAGGGAAATGGAAGATGAAGCATTAGAACACGAGGCCTCACTGGAGACCCAGGGCTGCTGTCCGCGTGTGCTGGGGCGGAGCTCACCATGCACTGCAGAATTGTGTGGAAGAGGAAAGCAGGGAGAGGCTCTGTGCGCAGTCTGAGCAGGCAAACGCTGGTGCTCATGAGGTCAGCACCTCCCAAAAGTCCTTTTCAGAAGCTTGGGCAGCTCTTCTGTAACTGCAACTTCACCACAGTCCTGGCTTGTCCTTGACTGGAAATACAAAGGGGAGCAAAGCAGAAAACACAACTTCGCAAAGCTAGAATAGTCAGTGTTTCGGAAAGCAGATCGTTGTGGGTAAAGTTTCGGGCACAGCTGCCGAGGCCTTGGGCTCAGTGACTGACCTTCATCTTAGCCCACCCTTGGCCAAGCCTTGTGGTTAGAACAGCTTCACCCGGTTCTATCAGGGGAGAGCCAAGCAGCTTGTAGCCAGGAAGCGGCCCACTCGAGGGCACACAGCCCAGAGGGGCGGGGACCTGCGCCATCTGCCTGAGGGCAGAGAGCAGGCTGCCTGGCCTCACAAGGCTTAGCTCGGGCTGGGTGCACTGGGGTTGTAGAGAAGCCCAGTGCTGCTCCCCTGCCAGTGCCGTAAGTTATCAGGGAAAAGAATACCTATGCTAGGCTGTTCATTCACATGTCAACCCACCGGTCCGTCCATCCGCCTACCCACTCATCCACCCACCCTCCCCACCCCCGTCATGCATCAGTCCTCAGCCCACCCACCCACGCGTCCAGGGTGGACACGGAGGCCCCGTGGCCGCAGGTGGCCGAGGGCCGTGTTGTCACCGTGTGTGTTCTGACGGCTCCTTCCTCGCCATCCTGCAGCACCGTGACAACGCACACAGCGTAGTTTCCCAGCGAGCCCTGGCTTACAGCCCACCAAGTGTTCACCGCCGGGCACGCTGTGTGGAATTCTAACTTGGGCACCCATCAGGACCTGTGGAAGCACAGACTGGGAGCCCAGCCGCTGGCCCTCTGCCCTGCGCTGCTGCTCAGAACGAGATGTGGCCACAGAGCAGACCATGCATGTGGGGGAGACCCCGATTCTGGGGCCTTGGGAGAGTGCGGCCCAGGAGCCCCCAGCTCTGTCTCCGTCTCCCTCTCCCTCGACTTCCTTCCCCTGCCCACCACTCCCTTCCCTGCCGCGCCCTTCCATTTTCTCTTCCCACTGTCTCACCTCTGGCCCTCTCCCCCTGCAGTCTTTCTGGCTGTCTCTGGTTCTCTCCGTCCTTCTCTTTCCTCCCTCCCTGTCCTCCTGCCTTCCCTTCCCTTCCTCTCTCTCTCCCCTTCTCCCTCGCTCCTCTCCTTTCTCTGCCAACAAACCTGCTGAGGCCTCCTCTTCTACCTTGAGCCAGTGGTGGGTGGGCTGAGGGACACAGGCCTGAGCGCCAGCTGTTCCCTCTAAAAATACCACCAGTGCACACGAGCATCGCCAGGTGCAGGAGCCAGGCCATCAGAACGTTTCCCCTTCCGCGCTGATGATTATCAACACTGCCAACCCACCCCTGGACCCGTTTCCGGCTGGAATGAGTTTATGCAGCGATATCTAGCAGTGCTGTAAATTAGCACCATGGATTTGGGAGGAAAGCTCTAGCCACTTCCCTCTCAGAATGTCAGCGCCTCGTGACGTGTACTATTTGTTTTCCTGCCGAAACACTTGCAGCAGGGCTAGTGACAGATGCCGCCAGGTGGGGTGGGGGACTCGTGCTGACCCGACTCTGCCCCTAAGGCCAGCAGAGTTCCCCGCCTTTCAGAAGCCTTGGAAAGCACTGCCCAAGTATGGGCTTCCAGATGCAGAGTGACTTAAAACAACAGAAATTTATTCTGCCACAGCCCTGGAGGCCCGAAGTCCAAAGTGAAGGTGTGGGCAGATGGGCCCCGCTCCTCCAGGGCAAAACCGTCCCTGCCAGCACTTGGCTGGCAGACTCAGCTCCTGCAGCCGCCCCTGCCTTCCCTCCTGCTGAGTCCTATGTGTCCCTCCTTCTCTCTGTTGCCTTCAGGTTCACAACCTGCGGATCTAGAGGGGCTCATCTCCCGCCCAGAGCCTTAACCTGACTGCGTCCCCAAATGCCCTCTTTACTTGAGCACATGTTCTGGCAGGAGGTGTGTCTCTTCACAGAGTCCCATTCAGTCTGGGCAGCGGAAACGTTGCCAGGGAAGTGCTGGTGCAGCTTGGTGGGACTGCGGGGCCGTGCCACAGGCCCACAGTGCCACAGGCTGGAGCCCCACCCCACGACGACGGGTGCTGCTAGTGGCTGCTCGTTTTTGTGCCTGGCGGGTGGCGGTGCTCTGTCAGCCGGCTCTTGCCCTTGTTCATGACGTGCCGTTGTGCCCGGTATAGAGGTGGCCCGCGCTGTCCTGCTTCCTGGGACTTTCGGTGTGTCTCTGCCTGGCAAATCAGTGGTGCCTCAGAATGAAGTGAAACGCGGGAGCTGCTGTGAAGCACCTCACTATGAGAGTGTGCCGAGCTCACGCTGCAGCTTCTCACTCCCAGAGCCACTGGCTGAGGACACGGAGTGCTCTGCTCCCAGCCCAGAGGCCCTGTCCACAGCGTGATGATGTCTCTGCACTCCCGGCTTATCACATCCTCACCAAGGTCCTCTCCTCTGTGGTACCAGCTTCTCCCTTCCCCCAGAGCCCAGGCCAGCCCGCCCTCAGCCCATTGACCGTGCCTGTATGGGGCTGGGCACGCGCCTTTGCATGGAGTTTGCCTGTGGAACTGAGGCTCTCATGCAGCCAGAGGCCTGTTCTCCAAAGTTCACAGCAGCAGCTCCCTGAGGTCCAGGCTGAGAGCAACCCCGCCCCCAGCTCCAGGAGAATGAGCAGGCGGCCCTGGCAGACCCGCACAGTGGGATGACAGACAGCAGGGGTGTCAAAGGCCACTGCTGAGGGCACGGTGCGGACAGGCTGGTTGACGTGGCAGGGCCGTAGCCTCTGCAGGGTGTGTTCCTGCTGCTCTGTTCTCCGGAGCTCGGACACAGGCCGAGCGCCTGAACCTGAGGAGGCAGCCCTTGCTGTCTCTTGTGGAGACCCACGTGGCAGGGACGCAGGAGGCCCTCAGCTCTGCTGGTCTTCTCCGCCTGACTGGTTATTGGCATGGGGTGCGGCTTGTGGAAACCCCTCGCTGGAGCGCTCTTTCCTCCATGGGTGGTTTCCTGAATTTCAGAACCTTACCAAGAGCACAGCAAGGAGGTCACTGTTCCGTCCAGTGATAGGAGGAGACTTCGTAACTCCCAGGCGGAGTGGAGGCCAGCAGGAGGGACAGCACGTAGGCATACCGAGGTCGAAGGAAGCCAGGAGCAAAGAGGAGCATTCTAGGTGCTTCCACCAATGTGGAGGAGCAGGCGGAGCTCTTGCCAAGGCTCTCTTCCAGGACAGAGGCGTTCTGTGACTGAAGGAGCCAGGGGGAGCTTTGGGCGTGCGGCTTACGTGAGAGCGTCCAGCTGCGAATCTTCGTCAAGCTGTCCACCTGTGATGTGCGTGTTTTTGCCAGAGACATTATGCCAGGAAACCCAGAAAGAAGAGACAGAGTGTTCCTGATGTGTATAACATGGGCTCCCGTGGTCCCCTCCACAGCCTGGGTTGGCACAGAGAAGTACTGGGGCCCAAAACAGGAGCACCATCATCGGCTCGGCACTGGCTTTGGGGAAGCTTATTCGGAATGCACTGGGTTAGCGGGTTTATGAATGAGTGTCCAGTGTTAACTGAGTCCATGTTCATGGGGGAACTCACAGCTTCAGAGTCTTCCCAAGGGGCACCCGGGCTGGGAGCCCCTACTCACCAAGGACGGGAACGGCCCTGGCTGAGCTGAAACCCTCTCTGAGGGGTCACCCTGCCCCACCCACAGCCATGCGTTACAGAAGCAAGCAAAAGTGATGCCTTGTGTCACAATGGCTCTGATGCAGCACTCCAGGCGTTTCCATGGGGACACCTTCCCCATGCCTCATGTGCAGATCCTCTTCTCTTCATGGCGTACACAAGCACCAGGTTCACAAACCCCTGACCTGGCAGCAGATGCTGAAAGAGGCTGAGACGTAGAGGCTGAGTGCTGTAGCCGCAGAACCAGCCCAGGCTCCAGAGGATTCTGCCCTTGGTAGCTCCTTCCCACTCTGCTGCCGGCTGCAGTGTTTTCTTCGTGTATCAATCACTCGATGGTAGTCTGTTCTGTGCTGCTGTAAATGAACACCTGAGACGAGCTCACTTATGAAGCACAGACACCCACTTCTTAGAGTTCAGGAGACTGGGACGTCCAGGGTCAGTGGACGCTGCCTCTGCTGAGGCCCCTCCTGCTTTGTCATCCTGTGAGGGAAGGTGGCAGAACACGAAGGCATGAAAGAGGCAGATGGTGAGACGGTGCGAGAGACCACACGTAGCCTGTTATCAAGACCCAAACCTGAGTTCTCTGACCTGCTCCTTTCTAAGATAACAGCACTGGCCCACTCATGGGCCCTCAGTCCTGGTCCCATCTCAAAGGCTCTGCCTCCCACAGTGCCTCATGCAGAGCGAGCTTCCAGCATGTGAGCTGAAGGACACGGCCAACCATTGCACACTTCATGGGTGCTGAGCATGCGTTCCCCACCACCACCCGTGGCTGGGGAAATTCCTTCACCCCACCCTTTTCCTGAGAATAAGCTGTCACTCCAGATTGCAGCAGGGAAGCAGATCCAGGTCAGGGTGAGTAAGGATTCAGCCTTTCTCGGTATGGAAGGAGCTGAGGGGGCCACATGCAGGGTCCAGGGTTGGGAGGTGAGAGCACAGTCAGAGACTGAGTGGCACATGGAACATAGGGAAAGGCAGGCTGTTGCTCTGCAGCAGTGGCATGCTGGGAATGACAGCTGGGTGCAAGGGGCAAGCAGGCAGGAGGCCTGGCACCTGTCCGGGACACAGCTGCAGGTGACCTACAGGTGAGGCTGGTAAGAGACATTCGAGCTAGGAGGGTGCCAGTGAGCTGACCCACGAACACCTGAGCCACATTGGCACATGGGAGGCAGTGCCTTGTCAACTGCCCTGACCTTGACTTGGCCAAGGGGAAGCTTCTATCTCAGTAGCACTGTGGAGCTGCCCCAGAATCCAGAGCAGACTCCTGCATGGCCAGCACCTTCTCTTCCTTTGCCTCAGTGTGGCTCCTGTGCAGGTACATTGGGGGGATGGGGGCTGCTCTGGCGCAAACCCCTTTTTGAGAAATTGCTGCTGGACAAAGCTGTGCATGCTCTTTGGTCACCATTATGCCACACCCCCTGTTTTACTTGGCAGAAAATGTGTGGTTTTCATTTCAGGATCTGCACCTTTAAACCTTTTGATTTCTGCTTGTCCAGTGGCATTCCTTTGCCACTAATGATATTTGTTCCTATGTCTGCCTGTGCTGGAGCCAAGATGCAAGTGTAGGTGGCCTGTCACAGGGCAGGCCAGCCTTCCTCATTGACTCCTAAAACCTTTCCCCTCTTCATCTTCAGCTTGTGGGTCCCCTTCCTAGCACACAGGCACACTCACATGCACGGCACATGCACACACCACAGTGAGGGCACATGTGCTTGCATATGCATGCAGGGCCGAGGGACCCACATGCATCCACATACTCCCTGCAGACCCTCCGCTGCAGCTGTGTCTCTTGGTCCTCTCCAGGGCTTCCCGTTCCCATGCTCTGTGTTCTTCACTTCTAGGCACAGATGCCCTCATGGCCTGCGGTTCCTTCAATGCCTGAGTCTGCAGTGCCATCTCAGCATCCCCTGGATTTCAGCTCCCAGCCATCTCCTCTCAAACCCCTTCTGACACTTGTTCTTTAGAGTGGGGACAAAGCCTGTGCTGACCTAAGGCCTCCATCACCTCCCAGGGTCCCCCACAGTTGGCAAGCCCACACTGCCACTCTCTGTGTCCCGTGACAGTCTTCCGGGGGAGGGAGTAGTGCCTCTGGGAGATGCGCAGTCCAGTCCCCCTGAACGGAGTTTCAGCTTGACCACTGCCTCGGGGCAGAGGCCTCTGTTGGAGAGGAGCTTGCAGCCACATCTCATTCATACCACTCACCCAAGAAAGGTCTGAACACACCACCTCGGTGCTCAGCACAGGGACCTGGGTCAGACTAGATGCTGCTGTCCTGGAAGATGGCAAGTGCTGGGTCAGTGCGTGCTGTGTGGTGCAGTGTGCAGGGCTGGTGTCATACCTGGCCTGTGGGGCACCAGCCCTGGCTCTAAGCAGCTTACAGGCCACAGGGGATCAGAGGCTAGAGGAGACAGGTGGCCGGATGCTTGGTGTGAGCCTCAGGGGCCAGCTGGCACAGGAAGGGCCAAGGGGGACATGGGAAGACCTGTTGGGAGGATGGAGGGTTCAGGGAGAACTTCAGGCTGGGAATAAATGGGCCGGGTGCAAACAGGGAAGGAAGCCTGGACCCCTCCCTGGGAAGTGACCATCAGGGCCAGTATGGGGACAAGAGCGGGCAGAGGAGGGAGCTGGCAATCTCTGTGAGGCATGCAAGACTGGCACCAGCACAGACTGTCCCACAGCCATATCTGTGACTGGATGGGTGGTCACAGGGTCACCAATACCCTTGGACCACCCTGTGAACTAAAAACATGCTCAGTAAGCCACAGAGGATTAACAGCTTGCTTCTAGGATAAAACACTGGGGAATTACACCCCTTACTAACTCTTTGCTGGAAAAAAGAACAAACATGTAAGGGAATTAATTTTATGAAAAAAGCAATCAAAGAAATAGAAAAGGACAGAGGAATGGGTAATATATCTAATGGAAGTTTCCAGTTTTCCGGTGTGTGTTTTCTTAAACCTGACAATTAAAGGAATAATCTCTTTTTTTAACCATACCGCTAAAATGTTTTAAGTGTTTTAATCTGCCTGATAGAAGTTTTGCTTGAGAAAAACAAAAAGAGCAATCCTCTGGCTTACCAGAGGAAAGGTGGGAGATACGGGAAGCTGGAGGTGCAAGCAGTGAGCAGTGTTGCCAGCTGTGACTCGTGGGTACCGTGGTTGTGTGATGAGCACAGAAAACACACAATTCGAGTTGTACTCGATGCATGTGGAAGGAAGGGCCTTCCACATGGACCATAGGAGCTGAGGTCCATGACGTCCTGTGCAGAAGGCAGTAGAACCTCAATATCTGTCTCCGTTCTGAGCTTCTAGAGGTTAGAGGACAGTCTGCGGCTTTGCTAGATCCTTGCCTGTCACCTATGAGTCTGCTTTATGATTCATGTGGGCCCCATTATGATGCCCTGAAATTCTTGTGAGAATGTGAATAGGACGCAGGCTTGGTTGGCATCCCCAGATTTTCAGGTTGCTGGGAATTATTAAAGTGCTTGGGATGTTGACACTGAGGAGGGTGGGGGAAGGGATCTGGCTGGCAATTTCCCACAGAAGAGAACAGAGGCAGGAGCAAGGCGCTGCTGCCCACATCTTCATTCTAGACTGTCTCCCAAGTGCGGGGTATGTGCAGGTGTGGAGGATTTCAAAATACAAACATTCTTCTAAAAACAGATCTTGCTTGAGGCATTTGATGTAAAATCAGCTGTATGGTCCTGGGCTAATTGTTAGTAATTTTTGTTATTGGGGACTATATTCCGGGGAGGTGCTGATTTTCTTTAATAACATTCATGTCACCTATTTATGACTGAAATGAGCACCCTGTGTGTGACGGCCGCTCTAGTCTAATTAGGGAGAAGAAAAATCAGAAGAGTAAGTACTTCGCAAGCTGGCACCTCTGAAACAAGCAATTAAAAGCATAGTGTCGCTTCCTGCAGCATTTCCAGAGATGGAGACAGGGCATCAGGGTCTGATTAACACCCCTCCTTAGCTCGCATCCCAGGATCGCAGGGAACCATCACACCAGGCTGTGCTGGCTGCCTGGCCCCATCCCCTGCGTCTGTCTGCCTAGCAGAGCCTGCTTGGGCTTGGTGGCCTATCTCTCTGTGGACCTGGGCATGAGATATGTCCCTCTCCAGCACAAATAGACCCAAAGGCCAGTTTCCCTATAGGGTTCTAGGGCCCATGCGTGACATCAGGACATCACTTTCCCTGGTTGTAGATCTCTATGCCAACCTGTTTCCGCACTGGGTTTGTTTGGGGGCTTTTATGGACCACCTGGCTGCCCGTCCATTCAGCCACATCTCTCCTTCCAAGCCCACCCATTTAAAGGCTCCTCCTACTTACTACTCCCAGTGTCCTGACCAGTGCTGGGCCTGTGGAGCTCCAAGGTGTGCAATCTGTGCTGTCCTCTTCCTGGAATGTCAATTCCAGACCCCAAAGCCTGTCCACTCACGGTCACTCCTGTACAGCAGCAGCTCTCATCCACTGCCAGGAATCAGCCCATTCGTCACTACTGGCGCCTCCCATTTCAGCATGGTAGAGTGGCTGAAATTAAGCTGAGTCATGAAAAGTCAAAGTCTATAGGAGCTAGGAAGAAAGAAGGGAGAGAGGGAAATAAAGGCATCAGAAAACTCCCAAGGCAGCTAGGTCTTGAGGACCAAAACTCGGGAGAGAAGTAGAAAGCGAGCCTTTAATCTTGGGTGGCAGCTTCCTCTGTGTCATTCCTGACTCCTCAGCTGCACATTCTCTGTGTGAGAGAGACGCAGCCTACAAGCAGGACTTGACGGCTAAGAAGAGGGGTAGATGGGGCGACCTTCTAGTCGTGCGGTTCTTAACATGAGAAGATGGGCATGGAGGGCATCTGGAGGGAAGTACCGGGCACTCTCAGATGCCGCACAGACAGGGAAACTCCCAGCAGTTGTCTCTGCAACTAAATATGGCACAGCCCACACCCAGCTCTGAGATGTCCCCCAACAGAGGCACACACGATGTGCACAGAACATGAGCACAAGAATATTCATGGTGACATCATTGGTCATCCCCAAAGTAGAAACCACCCAAATGTCCATCCATGGCGGAATGGATAAATAGACTGTGGGATATTTATATGGCAGAGTGCTATGCAGCATTTGGAAGGGACAAACCACTACCCTTCATGAGAAGGACGATACTCACGATGTGTTGGAAGCCGGGGTAAAGCTGCCCTGTGAGAGAAGGCCTGGGCACGGAGGCTGCTGTGGCCCTCATGGTGCTCCTGTCTGGACCTGGGTACCTCTTACACTGTAGGTGTGTTCAGTGAAACTCCGTCAAGCCGTGCACTTATGATGTGTGCATTTCCATGTAAATTTTAGCTAAGTAGACACAGGTAGGCAGATGTAGATAGGTGCTCTACATGGACTGACACCATTTCTTCCATGTTCTCATGTCTTTGGCCTCTCCTGTCTATATTGTCTTATTCTACTGCATGTGTCTACACTTCTTACGTGTGGGTTCTTTACTCACAGAGGTGATGACAGTGATGATGGCATCTGACTCCTTGCTCTTTCTGGATACTGTTTCAAGTGCTTACTGAGAATTAACTTATTTAACTTTTGCAAACAACCCTGAAGGTAGGAACCGTTATTTCCATCTCACAAGCCCATCAAAATTGATACTCAGTGATCTTATTCACTGCCCTAGTCACACTGGTAAATGGCAAGGGCAGCCTTCAAAGCCCAGCATTAGCCTCCAGAGCCACACATGCCCTGGTAGTCAGCCTGTGTCACCTGTTCTGGTGATAACAGCATCAGGTTATGTATAGCAAACAGCATGTCAGATACTATGGCAAGCACAACATTCATGAGGTTTCTCATCCTTTTATTTCCAATGCTGGGCAGTAAATTGGGGACTAATGCTTTTTTGTTGGAAGGATGGATGGTGCATGGATGGGTGGGTAAGTGGATGGATGGATGGATGGATAGATGATTAGAAGGATGGATAGATGGTGGGTAGATGAGTGGATGGATGGATGGATGGATGGATGGATGGATGGATGGATGGATGGGTAGGTGAGTGGATGGATGGATGGATGGATGGGTGGGTGGGTGGGTTTCAAAACTCGGCACCTCCGTGTTCTTTTGCTGAGGCTCTCTGCTCTCGGCCTGAAGTTCAGTGATACCCTGAGAAAAGACGTGGAAGCTCAGGTGGCCTTAAGTCCCATTGTCCCTTCAGGTCATGCCTCTCCTGGAGATGCTGTTAAAACTGCTTCATGGTACCACACCAGAGACTCTTGAGTCATTGCATTTCCAATGAGTCTCAAGACTCCACATTTCTAGCAGTCGCTCAGAGATGCCGCTTGGCTGTTCTGAGACAAGGGGCGGGGTGCAGGGCTCTGCAGGGCCTTTGTGCCATCTCTCGTGTCACCACAGTCAGTGTTTCCCTGAACCCTTTGCCAGTTGGTCCATCAGAGATGATGAGAGAATGGTTTCTCAGGCATGTCTTAAGGGCTCTGCAGAGTGGCTATGTGCATGTATGGAGGGCCGATATGTTTTCTCAGCAGCCTCCCCCAAACCTGAGTCCACACTCAGCTTTGAAGCCGGGCCCATCAGTGTGCCGGGCGGCCTCTGCCTCCAGGCCATTTATACTGCCAGAGCTTGTGAAGCTAAAACAGTTTGATGTGTAATTGCAGGAGGAAATGGGAAACCTGCTGAGCATGGCAGGATAGAGTGCCTTATCACCCTTTATGTGCAGCCACTGCTTGCTGGAATTGCCAGCAGATCCGCACCATCAACAGAACGGTGACATTTTTCATGGGCCGCCGTGTTCTGAATCAACACTGCAATGGTGCGATTAGAGGAGGAGAGGAGGGAAACAATCCCAGCCTGGCTGGTGACAGGTCAGGCTCAGTCCTGCCTCCCTCCTTACTACCTGCTGTCTCGTGTGATATGCAAAGCAGTTGCTCCCGCCACATTACACCCTCACATTACCTGAAAATTGAATTTTATTTGGTGGCCTGCATATCATTTATAATGCCCCTCCCACACACTTCAGTTCTCATTTAGCTAAAGGTGTATTCTGTATTTCCTGTTGGCCAGGAAACAGAAAGGAGAGAACCCAGAGTAGTTGTCATATGTACCTGCTGTCCTATGCCCCGGGCTCCCTGTGCAAGGAAGGGGGTGTCCAGCAGCCCTTGCCTCTCACAAGCCAAAGTCTCCCATTCTCCAGAATGACATCACCCTTCCAGGGGGGTGGAAGGCAGCTTTTTTCTGCCTGGCCAACACACTAGCTCCACACGGCCACATGCTGACTCATCCATCCAGTAAACACTCACCTGAAGGCAAGCATATTGGTAAAGGTGAAAAAGGGATTCAACTTCAAAGTTTCATTGCAGTAAGTTTTTTCCAAAACACAAGCAAACATCACTCCACCCTCCTCCATTTTCAAACCTTAAAATACTGTACAAGGAGGTTGTGCTTGAAACTTCTTGGCTCCTAAAGTTACAGTATAAGAGGAAATTTTGCTTGGTCAAAATTACTGTTTTAAAAAATCAAGTGTAAAAGTTTGGACAGAGACTATACTCATGAAGCCAGCACCTTAGTCAAGGTACACAGCATTTCTGTCCCAGCCAGAGGCTCTGTGCTCTCTGTGGTCTCCCTCCCGTCCCCTCCTTTGGTGATACCAGCCACTGTCACTGTGGATGCTGTCCATGGAACCACAGAACACGCCACTCTGGTGTCTGGTGTCTGGTTCTGAGATCTGTTCATTTATTCTGTTGAATGAATAGGTACGTTTTCTAAATCCACTCCTCCGCTGGTGACATACTACATGTCTGTGTTTTTGCTGTCGTGGATAAGACTGTTGTACACATCCACCATGCAAGTCACATCCTTTATGTTTTCACCAACCTGGGGTAACTCCCTAGGAGTGGAGTAGCTAGGTTATCTGGCAGAAATTACCCATGGTCACAGCTTTCCAAAGTGGTCGAATTATGTGTGTGTGCATGTGTATGCATGTGTGTGCGTGTGCATGTGTGCGTGTGACTGAGGATTTTACCCAGAGCCTTCTCACTGAGCTTTATCCCCAGCCCTGTTCTTATTTTTCACTTTTACATAGTCGCTAAGTTGCCCTGGTTGGACTTGAGCTTGCAACTGTCCTGCTCACCTTCCCAGAGTGCTGGATCTGCCGCTGCACACCACTGGTTGGGCCATTTTCATCCCCACAGCAGCACATGAGTGTCCCCCTTCCCCCCCAACCTCCCCATGTGCAGTGCATGGTCCTAACACTCCAGCCACTCTGAGTGTGCAGTGCAGATTTGCCATGGTTTAGTTTTCGTTTCCCTGAAGACTAATGACATCAGGCATCTTTCCATATCCTCACTGGTCATTTATATATCTTTTAGGGAGTGTTTCAGTCTTTCATCCGTTCTTAAATTGTCTTGTCTGTCTTATTATTATTGAGTTATGTGCACTAGAAACAGTTTTTAGGAGATTTATGGAGACAGTTCTTTTGTTGTTTTTTGGTGTGTGTGTGTGTGTGTGTATGTGTGTGTGCGTGTGTGTGTTCATCTGTGGCTTATCTTGTTATTTTCTTCTAAGAATCTTTCAAAGAGCAAAAGTTCTAACTTTCATAGAATCCAATTTATCAATCTTTTTCCTTTCAAGGTTCATGCTTTTTATGTTCTGAGAAATCTTTTTCCTACCCCAGAGTTACAGTGCTTTTTCTCTTATGTTTTCTTCTACAAGTTTTACAGTTTTTAGCTTCTGCATTCAGGTCTCTGATCTGTTTTGAGTCAAACTTTCTTATGTTATATGAGTTAAGGCCAATATTCTTTTGACTTGTACTTTTTCCATATAGATACCCACTTGTTTGTACACTTTTGTTGAAAGGACTTTCATTTCGATGTTGAATCACGCTGGCAGTTTTGTGGCATCTGAGCTGGCCCAGGTGTGATCTCACCTCTTGGCACTGCCCTGCATGTGCCTTCAGGTACTGCGCTTCTCATGCCACTCTTCCAGATTCCTGCACCTTTGCCACAGGTCCTGAGATCCGGTAGGAGTCATCCAACTTTATTCTTTCTATAATTGCTTTGGCTCTTCTAGGCTACTTGCATTTTCATAAAATTTTTACAATCAGCTTGTCAATTTTAGAAAATAAAACCTGCTGGAATTTTGATTGGAATCGTCAAAATCTCTCTTGAAAAGCACTTAAGTTGATTCTCAACTGCAGCATGCAGGGGTTTGGGTGTGCAACTCTGTGTATTACTTCTATGCATGAAAAAAGATGAGGCCCTGGGAACCAGGCTAAAAGAGCTTGGGAGGAGAAAAGAAAAGCTCGTGAGCAGGCTTGCTGAGCCACAGAGAGCTGTGCCCTCCCGGAAGTGTTGGGCGCATGCAGGAGATTCAGCCATGTGGAGTACCTCTGCAGGATGCATCCTTGCTTAGCTGTGTGGACTCCTTAGCCTGAATCCATGTACTTGTTGTTGGATGAACTAAAATATAGTGCTGGTAGATGATACACATGACATAGAGGAGGAGAGGTTTACTCTGGTTCATGATTTCTTTCCATAGTTGGTTGGTCCGCTTGCAGAAGGGTGTGGTGGAGGAAAATGTGGTCCTGAGAGCTAGGAAGCAGAGAGAGAAGGGAGGAGTGTGGGACAAGAAAACCCTCCCGGGTCCTGCCCTTGGTCAGCCCTCCAGCTGGGATCCACCCACTAAGAGCGCACTCAACTACTGAGCTCATCAGTGGATGTGTTGTCTGGGGTTTTTGCAAGGGGAACAATAGAATACAGGACACATTTTCCAAGATTATAACAGTCACCCGAAGAATCATATATAAGAGAGTGCAGGAAATCTGTCCACACACTAAAAACCAAAGAATCCAGCTGAGGCCCTGGATCCCACAATAATGTCCTGCATGAGTCCAGCTGAAGACCTAGAGCCCATCACAATGCCTCCCACGAGTCCGCCTGGAGGCCCATAGCCCACAACAATGTCTCATAGCAGGCCCATTTCACGGATGTGCCCTGGGAAGGCCCAAAGGTCAGTAGTAGAATCTAGACAGTCTGTGCCAGCAGGATGAAGGATCTGTGCTAGCAGGCTAAGGGATCTGCACTGGAGCCAGGAAGTGACACTCACAGTAACAACCAAAGCTCGCCCAAAAAGTACCACAGCCATCCTCAGCAACAGTGAAGTTCCAAGCTCCTTCAATGATGAAGACAGCTAAGTTCCCATTAGGAAAGCCAATGGGACAAGCTTCTCCAGGAGACTGGCAGCGCACCATCTTCCCCTCTGTAGCCAGGAAGCAATGCTCAAAGTGAGGACCAGAGCTCCCCCAAAGTGAACTGAAGCTATTCTCAGTGCCAATGATGTCCCGAGCTCCTTGGAGGATGAAAACAGCTGCGTTCATCAGGAAAACCAGCATGACGAGCTCCTCCAAGGGAACCAACAGCTTCTACAACTTCTCTTAGCTTCTTACAGGCTCCCAACAGCCTCTTCTTCTCCAGTTCTGCCTCTTATGCTGCGGGCAGCCATCCTTAGGTGGGCCTCCCATACCCAGCACCACACTTAGTAATTGCAGCTGGGTGTTACAAGTTGGCCATCAGTTGTCAGTCCTCTACAGTGGATTTATCCACTCACGAGCACAGAGCCCCCAGCACCCTGTCACCTCCCAAACGTATGACACTTGTGACATTTTAGATCTAAAACATCATCCCCACGAACACTGTGGATTTACAGCTAACTTCAGCTTGCTTCTACCACCCTGTCCATCTAAGTTGTATTCCTTGCAGTGGCTGTGTTGTGTCCCTGCCACGACCCCATAGCCTGTACGAGGTATGATCTACTTTGGAAGGCCAGGTTCTACCTCCAGAACATACAGTTTCCCAGGGTTTCTGCCATATAACCATCCTGTGGTTACTTCCACTGCCAACTATCAAAGGTCAGAACAGACAGTACCACAGAGAGCTGACACACCAGGGAGCTTCCCCTTGGATCACTGCCCAGGTAAGGATTGGCCCACGGCTCATACCTGCTAGAGTTTTGCTGAATGAGCCTCATTAGATTTTGCATGATCTAATTTAGCCCAACTTTATAAAGGCATTGTACAAGCTAGTCCCCTCTTTCTGCTATTTGATAGAATAATAGATCCATAGGAGAATTCATTTGCAACTCTAAGCCCCGAGTTAAAGACGTCTCTGGGGAGGAACGTGGGTGATTTGTGGAATATTGCGGTGCATTTATGAGATAGATTGCACGTCTGTGCACGCGACGAGGCCCAGATCGAGTTGCATTAGAGGCCTCTGTGTAATCCAACCCTTCTCTGGGGGCGAGCGTGCGCTTCAGGGAGTGCTAAGTGCAGAAAGCTGTGTGGAAATTGCTTCTGTGGCTCTGGTCGTGGGAGCAAGTACCTGCTTCACACTCATTTAAGCACATTAGCGAACTTCGTAAATGCCTAAGTGGCTCCTAGGACGTTTCATTTTCAGGCCCCCTCTGCACCTCCTCTGCTGTCACACAGGGGCCACGAGAAATCATTCCCTTTTGAGCATGACAGTGGGCAGACTGCTCCAGGGTGGGCTGTGGATGACCATGGGCAGTCAGGGTCCAGGTGGCCAGTGTCATGTCTGGGGGTCTTCTCGGCACCTTTCCCTCCTCCTCGTTTTCCTTTTCCCTGGACGTCTTGGTGAGGCGCCACCCTTCCGTCTGACGGCATTTGGCCTTGCTGCGGTGTGCGGTGGAGAAAACCAGCAGGGCGTCCTCTCTTTGCCCTTTTTGTGAGCAAATGCCACACACCCCTGCCCCACCCCTTACATGGGAAGCTGCATTAATGGACCTTTTTTGGAAGTCAGACTGTGGAGGCACATGGTGTTTTCCTTCTGAGCCCTTAAAGCTGCAGTATTCATGACCTAGGGTTTTGTAGTAACTGTGACTCACCATGCCTGTGTGAGCTCTGTAAATCCATGCAGGTTATATTACCACAACCATCTGACTGAAAATTGAGGCTTCAGGGGGCCATGTGGTGTGGCCAGGACAGGCAGCCAGAAGGCAGAGGAAGGAGGCTTCCCCCTCAGGTCTGACTCTTTCGTGGCACTTGTGCTTGGGCTGATATCTGCAGGAGGCTCCCCTGAGCGGCCCCCCAGTTCATCTGGGACTTTGCACTGAGTGTGAACACCAGTGAGGAGGCTGAGTGGAAGCCAGATTCGCAGCTGCCAGTGAAATGGGAACAGGAGGAACATGGGGAACCTTGGCATTGATGCTGGGCAGAGCCATCCCCGGGCAGGGGCCCCTGGGGGCCCACTTGCTCTGCTGGGGCTGCTCTGACTTCTAGTGGTTAATCAAGGCCTGGACAAGTGGCATCCTGCAGCTCAGCTCACAGGACAGTCCACTTTCCAGGGCCTCCCCATGCCCCCTGCTGTCTGACCTAGGACGAGTGCACTCCACAGTCCTGCAAATGGCAGCTTCCCAGCCCCAGCAGCTTCCCACACTGTTCCTGAGCCCCTGGTCTAGGCAGATCTGCTGCTTCCCTTGTGCAAGTCTCCACCCCAAGACAAATTCAGGCAGGGGGGCCAGAGGGTTTGGTTCATGGGACCACAGGGAGAGGTATACAATCTGTGCACTTTCTGATCGGTCCTAAGGACTGGCACGGAATTCATGAGTTTCAACAGTGGCCATGGGAATACCAGCTGCCCTGGTAGTGGGACTTGGAGTGCCCCACTGGGCCTGCACTGGGGAGGAGCCACAGTTTCCTGCCTTTGCAGACTAGTATGCTGTGGCTGCTGCTTCACCTCCCCTCATACTCTCCATAGTCACCCTCTCCCTGTCCCTCCATAGGGCCTTTGCACATGCTGCTCCTTCTGTCTGGAGTGACCTTCATTATCAGGTTAATAATATCCCTTAGTTATTGCAGACTGATCAGGTCTGCAATCTCCCAAATGAATGTACATCAAAGGCTAAATTAAAAAAGGCAAATGTAATGATTTCATGGCTCCAAGAGGATCAAAGCCCTCTCACAGAATTTGAGTTTCTCTCGGGGCTAAGACCAAGACCTTCTCTGGGTGGCCCATATTTATTTAGTTGTCAGAAGGGAGGGGAGTACTCAAGAAGGGTGAACCACTCAAGAACTTGTCCAAGTAAGGTATTAAATTAGTCCACCTGGGAGTGAGATGCCTGAGGCTACAGTGTTTATCTAGTTGAGGTTGGATCCAGCTGTCCTTGGTTGTGATCTTGTCCTTTGAGGTGTCATGGCTTCACCCACCATTACAGGCCTTAGTAGGGATCAGTGACTCACAGAGGTTCACTTCCTGTGAGTCCACTGCCCATCTCCAGACAAGGAGCCTAGGCCTTGGACAGATTTACAAGTAGACATGAAAAGCCCCTTAGTGGATTTAAGTCCTGCTCAGGGCTGCTTCGTAGTGGTCTCTATCACTTCAGGGCCTGATCAGACCCGCTGCTTCCTCAGATCTCACTTCATGTGTTCCCTGTGCAGGGCCTGTCCCTGACCTTGACCAGGTCAGGACCTCCTGGTCCCAGCCTTGATGAACCTCTCTGGCCCTTTGTCCCTCCAGTAAGCACCTCAGTCACTCATACCATGTCACACATAACTGTGGACTCCATCTTAGCACAACTTGTATCCTGCAGTTAAGATCTGATGCCCTGCCCAGGCTAAGGGCACTCTGGTGAGGTCTGACCCACTCCTGAATCCAGGCAGAAGTCTCCTGGTGGGATAGCAAGGTCACCTTCATTCTGGCCACCAGGTGACACAGTCCCACCGCCCTCTGTGGTTGGATAATCTGCTGGGATGCATCAAGAACTCCCAAAAGAACTGAACATAGAACTGCAGGTTTATGATCAAGGACTGAGATAGGGCTGAGATAGGGGAAGACTGAGGCCCCACCTGTTCCTAGTGTAGTGAGCTCCATCCACTCCTGGCGCATCTCTCTGCTCACCATCAGGTAGCTCCACTGAGCCTCAGGGTCCAGCATTCTTGCTGATCTCATTACACAAGCAAGACTCAGTAGCTCATTGGCCTTTTGATTAAAACTAATCTTCAGTCACCCCCTCCCCCTAGGAGACCAGACTGGCTTACAGTCCCCAGCTTCCAGCAAGGGGTTGGTCTTTCTGGGGACCAGCCCCCATCAAAACCATCTAGAGGCCAACAGTGAGTCACTTCATTAGCATAACAAATACACTCCCATTTCTCAGGAAATTCCAAGGGTTTTTAGGAGCCCATGCCAGGAACAAGAGACAAAGACCAAATTCTTTATCTCACAACAGAGTGGCTATTTCATTCTTGTCTGCTTCACCCTGTCATGAGCTCAGGAAGGCAGGCTCCTGCCTGAGATTGCTTCTGCTGTATTTTAGCATACATACAGAACCTATGTGCATACATATGTGTACTTACACACATGCATATTTAACATGCATGAAGTGCCTAGGTATACAGACACTTGTGTAATTACATGCATGCATACTTCATGGCTGCAGGTGTGTGTGTGTGTGTGTGTGTGTGTGTGTGTGTGTGCGTGTGTATGCATTTAAAAATAGATGTTCAGTATATTCATGCTTTGGATACATGCAGTCCCTATATACTTACACACATGCACATTTAACACATGCAGATTCATCTGCGCGGGTATCGCCTGTTCACATGCACACTTGCATACATACAGTGCATGAGGCAAGTCCTGAGTGCAGAGCCCAAGCCCCCCCTGCCCTACCAGCCCTTCCATAACTGCTCTCCAACTGGGGAGATGGCTTTTCAGAATCACAGGCCCATGGGAGAAAACTGTTTATTTACCTTGATGTACTTTTTTCCCTTTTTTAGTGTACGTTATTTTCCCATGGCAAGATCCTTGTTTTCTTTGGAACGGTGCTTAAAATGATAGCATTTAGCTAAGGAACTAGCAGCCCATCCTCTGTCTGCTGTGACACAGCGAAATGCTGTGACTTGCTTGAGCAGCTCGCGTCCCTCTCATGGGCTCAGCAGTCCTCGAGCTGGGTGCTGATTACTAAATAAGGTATCTGGGCTGCAGTCATTTCATCCCGAGAGTGGCTGTAATCAGAGCTCTAGCGACGTGGGCTTCCTCACCAGGAAAGAAAATGCTGGCCGGCTGACTTTTAAAAATAGATCTTCAGTGTATTCAGAAAATAAGAAAGTACCAGCCTTTCTTTTCTTCTCCGGGACCACTGGGCCTGTTGGCTTCCACTGTGAGATTTAGGTCCGCTTACTTCATTTGAAAGGAACTAAGGTGACAAGTACCAGTAATGACGACCCTATTGTGGATTAGCCCACAAGACAGATAGAAGACTCAGTGGGGCTGTGGATGTCCCCTTCACAAAGAGATGACTCGTAGTGATCTCGGAGACACTGGCCGTGTCCATCAGTGCCGGAGCCTGCAGGCTTCTCCTGTGAAGGAGGGTTAAGCAGTGGCTTCCCCAGCACCTCCTCCCCCTGCATCGCAGCTCTTGTGAGTGGTGTGGATTTTGGTAACATTTTACTGTTACTCTGCATAAGCCACATTTACATTTAGCCCAGGAACTGTGGTTTGGTGGCTCTAAACTAGCTATGCACCCAATTTGTGACTCAGAGATCCCAAACTAGGAAGATTGCCTGTGGGTCCCCCTAATTGATGAATCAAAGCTTTCCAGTTATGCTTTGAATTCAAAGCCAAATATCTTGAGAAGATTTGCTGCTTTTTAAAAAAAATTATGCTATCATAAAAATAGATAAACCCACCAGTATGAAAATGCAGCTTCCATGAAGAATTCACATTGGAAACTATGAAAACCTATACCCCATGCAATTTGAGTGTGTTGCTTCTGGAGAAGCCTGGAAATCTTTCTGTAAGTTTGAGTTTTATAGTGTATGTTTTGTTCTCTTTGAGAGTACCTCATAAATCAATTGGACACATTTTGCTATAAAAGAAATATTTTATATGTGAAGTACTTTCTTCAAGATTTTTCTCTTTTATCAGGGGTTTGTAAAAGTACAGAATGACATGTGGGTATAATTGGTTGGCCATAGTCCTTAACTGTGGATGTCGTATATCTCTGCTTATGCAAAATTTATTTGAGTGTCAGAATTTTGTTGAGTGGATAGGTGGGAAAAGAAGCCTGAAAACATTACATGTGAAAAAGAATATTCTGCACTTCAAATAAACTTTGGCAAAACTCTGCAACCCTGTATTGATAACATGATGAAATTAAGCTGCCCAGAAACACATTCTGGACAAAAATAGACCCTGCTGTCTCATTAAGTCAGCAGTCTACCAGGAACCCAAGGGAAGATGCCCAATTCATTTTTCAGTGCCCATAAACAGATAGTAAAAACTAATCAAAAGATTTAACTTATTGAAGGGCATTAGAATGAAGGAAAAGCCCATTATTGTTATTTATATGGAGAAGACAACTTGGGTAAACCCTCTCAGTGTCCCTTTCACTTTTCCTCTCCACCTAGCATATGTCTTGTGTGTTGACTGTTCTGACTGAATATATTTTTAACTTTTGAAAGACTTGTCTCAACTGAAAAATACTTTGACTTTTTGTCAAGATGGTCAAAACAATCCCAGTGCTTGAAGTTATGAGATTGGAAGATGCTGGCCTGTCTTTTAAAAATAAGCACCTGAGAAGAGTGTTCAAGGGTGTACAGCAGCGTCTAGCACAGAGTAACAGACCCCTCCGAGGCTCACAGCAGCAAGATGTCCCTGCCTCCAGGGCCTGGGGCACTCCTGGTATTTGGGGTCACTTACACTCAGGAACTGCCAGATGTTAGAGTTGCCCCCAGCAGTTCCTAGCCTGCCAAGATGGTGCATCTTGTGGCCAAGATGGTGCATGTCTGTGGCGAGCAGCAGACTCTGGTGGTCACCTCAGAGATCTGCTGAGACTATAAATTAGACATGGTTCAACCTTCTCATACCATGAGGCCTAGCTTCTGGGAGGGGATTCTCCCTAAAGGGAACATTCCAAGAGTCTTATGTGGAAGCTAAAGACTCCCGAGACCCAGCCTTAGAGTGTGAGAATTCATTGCTGGTCAAACAACACTGGTCAGTCTAGTTTACAGAGTGTCACTGGTGTCACTGTCTGAAGAGAAAAGCAGCCTGCACAGACAGAGAAGCAAGAACTCAAGGGAACCCTGGGAAACCTGTTCCTACACCACTAGGAAGAGGGCTCCTCAGGCAGTTGTTGGGAAGAAGAAAGGCAGCCTTGTGCAAATCACTCTGAAATTAAATTTCCACTCAAACATACCTCCCTACCGAGGCCCATTCGGCCTAATACACTCACTCTCTTAGGGATCAGTCCTCACAGATTGTGCTGTTACGTATACTTTATATCAAATCCCAGATGTGATGAATGCAAAGTGATCGCACACACAAGGCAAACACAAGACTCCACAAAGATAATGCAACTGGTGCTGGGAATGTGTAAGAGTCACAGCCACAGTGAGTGGCCAGGAGTGGGCTTCCACCAGATACCCACTGCAGAGGCCAAAATCAGTTCAACCACCAGAGCTGTATGTTCCTCAGAAGAGGATTACTGGAATGATAACTGAGTAAGAAGATACCTTTAGGAAGCTCATGAAATTTTAAACTACTTTTTGCAAATAATCACTCTGTGGTAGGACTCTGTGAGACACAGTAAAAGGGGCAGTCTCCTGACTGCTGTGTACTTTTCCTAGCAGGCCACACCAAAAGAAACAGTTAAGTCACCTTCCACTGTGTAAAAATCAGCATTTGGTTCAAATTATGTACGAAAATTCATTAAGAATAAAATAGCACACACCTGTTTTCAGTAAATGTCAGTTTTGTCTTTTTGATATGAAATACTGAATAAGTATTGCTTGCACTATAACATTCTAGCCCCAGTTGTTGGTGGATTTGACTGGAGGGTCTATTATGGTTTATGTCTAAAATGCCCACCCCTGCCCCCAAAGACTCACACGTTCAGAGGTGGCTCTTTTCAAAATGATGCACCACGAGGGTGCTGGGCTCCTTAGTTCCTTAGTGAATTCACCCATTGGTGAGCTCATCCATAGCTGGACGTGCTGTCAGGAGGTAGGGCCTGATTAAAGGAGATGAGTTATTAGGGACGCAAGCCCGGAAAGATGGATTCTTGTCCTTGGCTCTTCTCTCTCTCCTCTCTCTCTCTCTCTCTCTCTCTCTCTCTCTCTCTCTCTCTTTTTCAGCTTTCTGGCTGCCAGGGGTCTAGCAGCTGTCCCCTGTGAGGCTCTTCTATGCCAGTTCTGCCTTGGAGCCAACCAACCAGGGACTGGACGCTCTTGAACCAGGAGACAAATAACCCTCTCCCTTAAGTTGCACATGTTGGGTATTTTGTCCCAGCTACAGGAAAGTGACCGATGGGGTCTTTCTGAAAGTCGGGATGGCTCGGTAGAACAGTCTCTTGAGCACGGACCCAAGGGACAGGGGTAGGAATTCTAGGCCGCACCTGTACCATCAGATGGTCAAAGGTGTGGTTGCCCTGGGTAGGAGTCCCAGTCCCTCCATCTGTCACGGTGCCTCCCTGGGGAGCAGAGGAATGAGGCCAAGGTCTGGCCTCCACATCACATGATTAAGTGCTGCTATCCACAAGGCAGTAAGTTCTGGAAGGAGGTAGTTATGGGGAAGAGCCGAGGTCAGCAAATGTGCAGGCAGATTGCTTTCATGAAAAACATGGGAAGAGTGGGCACAGAGAGTTTGGGTCTGAATAGAAGTTTCTGTCGCGTTCACATATAACTTCAAAGACATTTCCTGTCTCGGGCTTCAGCCTTGGTGTGAAAAAGATTCGGTTCTTTACACATTTCAGAGGAGGGAGTGACATCTTTGAGTTTTGGGTCCTTGCTGTGTGACAGGCTTCCCCAGGGTTCTGGCAAAGCAGACTTGAAACATATGCAGACTTGCAGCCCCAGCCCTGTTGTTGTCCTGCCTGGGAAGGCCCCATGTGCCTATTCTCAGAAAAAGAGATGGGACTGGATTTTAGAGTTAGGATTTCAGATGGAAAGGAAGCATCAGACTGACCCCTGACTGTAGAGGATTTAGGCAGAGTGATTGGGCCAGGACTACATAGCCAGTGGGGGCAGAACTGGGTGGGGCCTGAGGTCTTTGGCAACTTGTTGGTATCACTAACCACACCCATTCCTCTTGGAGAGAAGCCACCTTGTCCCGCTGCCTTTGAACCACTCTGGTCCTACTGTGGGCTGAATACTCGTGCCTCTCTGAGGTTCACGTGTTGAAACCTAATCACCAAAGGGTGCTAGTACGAGTTGGGGCTTTAGGGTGTGATTAGATCATGAGGGCTCCACTCTTGGGCATGGGATTGGGAACAAGACCCCAGAGAGCTGCCTTACTCATCCACCACATGAAGACACATAGGAGCTGCCATCCAAGAAGAACTGGCTGTCCCAGACACACAATCTAATTGTACCTTGATCTTGGACTTCCATCCTCTGGGACTGGGGCAGTTTCCCTATCATCCAGTCTAAGGGATTTTTGTAGCAGCAAGGATGGACTAGGACAGTTACATAAAAGTAGGAGGGCAGGGTTGGATTGTTCATTTTGCAACATGTGTTAATCCAGGTCCCTTGCATTCATACTAGTGAGACACAGCTTCAGAAAAACACAAGCCCTGGGGAAGGAGAAGCTGTTGCGAGACTTCTAGTCCTACACTGGTGTGTTCGTGTGCTCCTTCCGAAAGACAATAACGAGTGTGGTGCTGACCCACGCTCATAGGCCGCCTAGACACGAAGGCAGCCTGAGCTTCTGGAAGCAGTTATTAGTGTTTTAAATGCTTCTATTTAGTGTGATGGATTGTATCAGTCTTTGCTAAATTGAGCACGTAAAGGACGATTTATTCAAGATATATTTAAGGAGCGCTCTTCAGAAACTGCAGTGCAGGGAAGGCCCACTCCTGGCAGCATGAGGGCTGCCGTGCACACTCATGGAGTGTCCTTGCCGTGGCTGGACAGAGCCCTGGCTCTGCTGGGTTCACCTCCAGATGCTTCACCCTCAGCATCTGCTGCTAAACAAACACCACTGTTGTCAGACCAGTCAACTTCTCCATCTTCCTATGATCATCGTCCTGCTGTGAAAATGCTTATGTTTAAAAAACATATAACAAATTTCAAGACTCCAAGAAAACGATGGCAGAACTAGCCAGCATTGGGAGCAGAAGTGGCATTTCCAAGTGGCCCATGCGGATGTCTCGGGCCTTCGTTTTGGGGTTATACATTTAAGCACCACTTAAGCTGCCTGCAGTCGTGGCAAGAGCATGTATTACGGGAAATAAATGCGTCATGGTGGACGTTAACCTGTATTCGGGGCACCTTGTTGCTTTCAGTGACTTCCAGAGAGAACAAAGCGTGTGGAGGGCTTGAAAGATTCACCAACACAGCTCCTTACAGAAAATGAATAGCAAAGAAGTCTCACCCTCTTTTTACCAATAAAAATACATCATGGGAATGCATTTCTCAAGTCTGACCGTAGGTCTTTGGGCTCTTTATACTGTCATTTCCTCCACCTCGATGCTGTTGGGATCAGAATCATTCTCTGCAGGGGGCGCATCTTGTGTGCTGTCATGCTCAGCAGCATCCCTGGGCCCCTGCCACTGAAGCACCCGGAAGGATACCCACTTCTTTGCTCTAACCCTACTTTGTCAATCAAAATTGTCTGCAGATATTACCAAATGTCTCCAGGAGACCAAAGCAGCCCACGTGGGGAAACCGGGCCTCAGATGCATGTCCTGCTTGCTGGTTGTTTGAACTGTGCCACATCTTGGCAAAACCCCACCCCCACCTGTGTGAAAAGCACCTTTCCCTGGGGGGCCCTGTGCATTGACTGTCGCTCCTCGCCCCCGCCTTTGCCCCAGCACCATCAGCGCTGCCTAAGTGGTGCGGTAAATATTCCAGAGCCTGCCTTGGTATGCTGGAGTCGTTTGGAAATCAGCTTTGAGACGTGGCTGCTATTTTAGGGATCATCACACATCATCTGCTGTTTGGTGTCAAACCCGAGCCGCGGTTACTTAACACTGATTAATAAATGGCAGGTTGTCAGCACTGGCTGTGAAGATGCTTCAAGGAGCCATTGTTCTTTTAAATTAAAACATTTAAACATTTAAATCCAGGGCTGGTTCTGGGGGCTCACCCTAATTATTCCTTTTGTCTTAGCATACCTTTCTTCCCCCGATCGCATGGCTGTCATGCCAGTCGTACCTGGAGTCACACACACGGCAGCCCTTTTCCTATTAACTGGCCTTATTTTCGTGAGGAAGGTGGGAGCCGCTGGAACAGATATTAATTTCAAGAGAAGCCTGCTGCCTAGGTTATTAAATTGAGCCTATCTGAGGACTCCAACTCCCTTGATTTACATTACGGGCAGAACTTGCAGGACTGGGTGTGGCCTGGCTGTGTGTGTACATCTGTGTCTGTGTGTATGTGTGTGTGTAGTAGTACATTTCTGTATATATATGTGCTTATATGCATCTGTGTGCCTCTGTGCATTTGTAAGTCCACACCTGTGTCTCTGCATGTGTGTTGGTGTGTATCTGTGTCTGTGTGTGTGTAGTAGTATATTTCTGTATATATGTGTGCGTATATGCATCCGTGTGCCTCTGTGCATTTGTAAGTCCACATCTGTGTCTCTGCATGTGTGTTGGTGTGTATCTGTGTCTGTGTGTCTGTGTGTGTGTAGTAGTATATTTCTGTATATATGTGTGCTTATATGCATCCGTGTGCCTCTGTGCATTTGTAAGTCCATACCTGTGTCTCTGCATGTGTGTTGGTGTGTATCTGTGTCTGTGTGTCTGTGTGTGTGTAGTAGTATATTTCTGTATATATGTGTGCTTATATGCATCTGTGTGCCTCTGTGCATTTGTAAGTCCACATCTGTGTCTCTGCATGTGTGTTGGTGTGTATCTGTGTCTGTGTGTGTGTAGTATATTTCTGTATATATGTGTGCTTATATGCGTCCGTGTGCCTCTGTGCATTTGTAAGTCCATACGTGTCTCTGCATGTGTGTTGGTGTGTATCTGTGTCTGTGTGTCTGTGTGTGTGTAGTAGTATATTTCTGTATATATGTGTGCGTATATGCATCCGTGTGCCTCTGTGCATTTGTAAGTCCACACCTGTGTCCCTGCGTGTGTGTTGGTGTGTATCTGTGTATGTGCACATACGTGCGTCAGGAAGCGTTTTTTTTCCCTTCCTAGTATGGGGGATCTACGCCCTTTTCTCTCCATTCCTCCCTCTTCCTGATCGTGAGACCTGCAGTCTGCCTCTGGCCATCTCTGGCAAATAGGGACATATCCGAGACTGTCATGGGCTCTAGAGTCATAGGAGCTGATGGGGGACCCAGTGGGATGGTAAGCAGAGCCTAGTGACTGTGGAAACCCAGCAGGACTTGACCTGGCCCAGCCTGGACATTCCTCAGAACCCTCAGATTGTATCCCAGGTCAGGTCCACGCAGGGAACAGCATTAGTGGCCAGTGCCTGCCTACAATGGAGGTGTCCAGCTGACCAAGACAGAGGTGCAAACTGGTGCCCCCTTCAGAGTGGGTGGCAGTGGCACCCATGCTAAGAACAAACCCCACAAGGGTGCGGAGGGCAGTGGAGGCGCTGGGCGCAGGGAGGGTCAAGACATAGCACAGACCCTGTGTGCGCGCCGCTGCCGCCCTGTGCCCCTCCGGGCCCCTCTGGGCTGAGGGCCGCAGCTCGTACCTTGGCTCTACGGATGCTGCTTTCGCAGCAACTCTGGGACCCACCTGATTGGGCCGTGTTACAGGTCGCAGTGCTGTCAGCCAAGTAAGATTTTCAAAAAGGAAAAAGGAAAGTAAGCCGTGATGCAGCATTTAAGGCACAAAGTGCAGGGTGCTGCTGTGGACCGTGTCCTGTCCTACAGCCGCAGTGCTGCTGTCCCAGACCCTCACTTTCCAACTCCTCGGCTCGTGAGAACGTGGCGGGAGCGGGGCTGGGGTCCTTCGGTGCCTTTCCCGCCCTTTCCACCCTCATCTCTGGAGG
The DNA here is from genome assembly GCA_004027595.1 of Dinomys branickii. NCBI lineage: Eukaryota > Metazoa > Chordata > Mammalia > Rodentia > Dinomyidae > Dinomys > Dinomys branickii. The sequence continues at coordinate 136,127 of PVLD010003206.1, forward strand.
AAGGAGTCTTCAGTCCAACGCTCAGCTTCCTTCTCCAGACTCCAACCCCGGAGCACGTCCCTCCCACCAGCATTCCAGGAGAGGCTGCGGCCCTCAAGGCAGACAGGGTGACGATGGACTCACGGCGAACTGCAGGCCGCTTGTCCAACCTGATGATGCCTGGGTCCACTTTAAGAAAAACAACTAAAAAGGGAAGATGACAAACCCTAGGGCTTTTTTTAAGGAAATGATGCAGTTTATATTCCTCCACTTAAAGATGATTGTAGTATAAACGTTTAAAAAAAACTAGAGAAGTTATTTTCACAGCCAACACAATTAGCCAGCAATTTATTTGCAGAGCATGCTACGCCGTGTACACCAGAGAGGTCCGAACAGTGAGTGGTGGGTGTGAAGGGTGTGTTTTATAGCTGCCTGTCCTCCAGCGGGGGAGAAGTAGAGATGACTGGCACCCACAGGGCACCCTCAACCAGACAGTAATTCAGAATGCATTTATTAGTTCAGATAGCCAGCTGCTCTTTTCCTGTAAAACTTATTTCCATAAATTTACCTTGGCTTCAATTATAGACTTAAAAATAAGTAGGAATGCAGCTTTAATGTTATGTAAATAAATATTTGATTAATTGCATTGCCTACAAAAATTGCTTTTCCAGAAAGAAAGCCTTTGCGCTTTGATCAGACTCATATTTTAAATTAAAGCCATTTTAAAGCAAATCAAGAGCCACGCTTTTAAACAGATATTTTTATTCCACTGGTCTCACTTACGCTGTTCTGAGTCATCAGACACTTCTCCAGACATCAGTGTCCCTTCCTGGGATTCCTTGCCATTTGTCCCTCCTCATACTCAAGAGTTAGCTGGCACCCATTCTGCTGCATGAAAAGGGGCCGCAGGAGAACACGCACTTGTGTTTGTGCATGTGTGTTTCACGTGCTGCCGCTAACTTTCCTTGAGAGAGATTCTCAGAGCTGAAGGATCAGGATGTTTTTCAAGAGATTCTGTTTCCACTCGTTCTTGGTCATTTGCGTTTCCCTTCTCGGTTACCGCTTTGGTTTGCCCTTGGTTTGTTGGTCCCAGCTTCCTGTCCCCTGGAGTTCCTGCCTTCCGCTCTACGAACCTGTTGCAGGAAGTCCGTGCCGGTCCGGTGCTGACCCTTCGCCTTCCTGTTCCCCGGATGATGGGGCACGGGGCTCCCCTTCGCGGTGGAGTCTTGCTCTCAGCCCTGCGCATCCGGCCTGCTCGCCCTTCCTCCCCATTTCTCTCTAATGAGTTTTCTGTCTTCTGTTCTTCTCACTCTCTTACCACTCTTTTTCTCCCGCTCTGCCTCTTCCTTCCTTTCCTTTCCTGACACGCTGAAGAGGGAGCTTCCTTTTTTTGGATCCCACGAGCTTTTCTCTCGCTCCTGCTGTCAGTGCCTGTCTGTCTTCCCTCACCCGGGCCTGATTTCCACACGTGATCCACTAGACATGAACCTGCGGGCCCTCCGTGAATCGCCCCAGCGCTGGTGGCTTGTTTGCAGCCCAGAGAGTCTCTACACTCCCGTGACAAGTAGCCTGTGCCGGAGACACCTGCCCTCGGCCCTCTGTGTCCCAGGACCTGCACTGGGCCCTTCCCACCCTGCCTCCTGGAAGTAGGTTCTTTCATAGTTTCCCTAAGAGATTTCTGTTAAACAAACCTGCACCCTCCCAACCAAAACAGCATGATATGAATGTTTTATGAGCCGAATGTAGAAATCAATGGGAAAACATACTAGGAATGTGGGAAGCTTCGCGTTGCTGTTTGCTGCTCCCGCCCTGTGCCGTGTGGTTAATCACACATCTCCTGGCCGGCAAGCCTAATCTCCTCCACACCATAATGGGCCTTTTATTTCCATTTGTGTTGAGTTTGTAAAATAAACACGTACTGTGTTTTCCAGGAAGATAATGGGTATCTCTGGAAGGACAAAGGCTCCTCGGATGTAGCCGCTCTGTGCTGCGATGGGCACGAGAGGAATTTCACGTATTGCTTTATCGCCATTCTGGTGGTAAGAAATGCCTTAAATAGACCTCGCCTCCGAAAGCGTAATTGCGTTAAGCCTTGTTCTGATGAACTTTTCCTCATGTGGACGTGCAGTTCTGCATAATGAATACACAAATAGGCACCCGCGCACCAGCGGCTTTCTTTTTGATCTCTGAAAAGCCCATTCTTTCTCTTTTTTTAGGCCAATTCTTCGAGTTTAGTGATGGAGAAACAGCAATAACAATAATAACAACAGCCTAGGAAAATAAAACAAAATCAAAAAGCCCTGACATATTTAAATTTTCATTAGGAAAACAGCTGCGGTGACTTGGTTATGCAGCAGGTCACATCCCGGGGCTGCCAGGTCCTGAATGCACAAGGGTTTGCGCCACAGCTTCTGGAAACCGGGATTCTCATTAACTTCTGTCTCTGCCCCACAGCCTCCCGGGAGGCGGCTGGCAATTGGGGCAGCACCTGCCCACTGTGGCGGCTGCAGCAGGGGACTCCAAACTCAATTTTCGCTGCTTTGAGGGTACTGCTGCCAGCCAGCCTGGCATTCTTGACCGAAGCCAAGGCTGTCCTCAGAGGCCTGCACATTCATCTCTATTGGGGGCAGGGGCCTTGGAACAAAGGTCAGTGTGTACGGCTGCCACCAGGCCCAGGAAAAGGGGGAATCAAAGCCACTCATTTACATATCCTCCTATTCTCCCGTTCTGCACAAATCCGCCTCTTCGTGGTCACAGCTGCTCTCTGCTCCCCAAGTCCCTCTGCTAAGAAGGACTGTCTGTCCCTGCCGTCCAGCCTCACCCCGCGGCACGTGACATAGGGTGCTTTCTAGTTGGACGTGTACGCCGCTTTGCTTCCATGGTAATTTCATGCAGTCTCCTAATAGGTAGGGAGAGAACAGAGTGAAAGAAAAGGCTTGCACAACTTTCACTGCTCTGTAACAATTATCTTAGTAGGAGTGTATGTTGATGGTAGGAAATGTTAATAAAAGTAGGCAAGGATCGATGTAAAATCAACACTGTTAATATTTTGATTTACAAATATCTTTTGTGGCATTTCCTGTTAAATCTACAAAAGTGAAATTATGCCAATTAATTTTTCCCCTCAACTTACCTATCTGCTGTGGCTGTTTCCCCTGCAACATGTAATTTTCTGCACCCTGTTTAAGAGCTGCATAGATTCCCCATATTTCACGGCAGCTCATAAGACTGATTTTCACAACCAATTTCAGAAGAAGAGCTTTGTTCCGTCTCTGCCTCCACTCAAGGGGAAAAGGCATTTCTGCGCACACTGACTTAGTGACACCAGCTCTATTCCCCTGGTTCCATTCTGGAAGAGCAGTGGCATGTTGGGGCTGGGCCCTGCACCTCCTCCGAGCCTGAGCCAAACCCTCACCCAGGGAGGGAGTCCAGGGTCTGGTCATTTGTCCATTGCTTACTGTGACAGTGTGAGGGCCGCAGTGTCCTAGTGGTTTGCCTGGAACATTTTTGAATGCCTTTCTGTTTGTGTCTATGCAAGTCTGTTGGGGCTGCCTCTTGTGACCCATCATCTTGGGACTGTCCTCCAGAACTGGCTGCAAGATCCCAGGCCTGTCGATGCTCAACCATTGGGAATTGGGGCAGATGCTTTCCAGAGAAGCTATCTGAGAGCTTCTTCACACATAGGCAGCAGCTGAGGTGCAAGTGACCGTCACAGCCTCAGAGGCAGAGGAGTTCTGTCTTCTCCAGCCATCCTCATCACACAAGAGCCATCCACTAGCCCCTAACCTCCAAAAACACAGTTCATATCCACAGACCCTTGTGCCAATTCTTCATGACACAGAGCATTTACCAAGGAGGGCTTTGGCTACGAAAGGCTGTGTGTATGCTCACGTGTTACGGTTGATTTTGCAGCTATGTTTGGGATTATGTCTGTGCATTACTATTCCAGTTCCCTTATCACTGTCCCAAGCCAAGAGGGACTGTGCTTGATGGGCAGCGGACATGGCTGTCTGGAGCCTCAGGACTGAGAGAGCCCTTGTGTTCTCTGATTATAGACCTTACTGTCTCCTCCTTTGCTCCCAGAACTACTGCCTGGACCCCTTTCTGCACTGATCCACTGTTTTGACAATGTGGCCATACCCAGCAATGTGCTGGGTGAGTCCTGGTGCTGTGGACCTACCTTGGGAAGGCCTGTTTGACAGCCAACACCATCTGTTTACATCAATCCCATATAGCCCACTGGGGAGAAATCTCACCACGTAGTCGGTCTTTGGCTTCCACAGAGAGAAGGCCTGGAGTATGGAGGACCAACTGGGTGAATCTCCTTGAAGGAGGAACAGTTGTCTCCATTTTGGCTAAACCCCATTTCCATGTACTGATGTGTACAGAGCTGGCCAGGACTTTTCATTATCCCTCCAATTGACTTTAAGCAATACATACTGGTCTAGTTGAGGTGCTGATGGTAGTCTTTGAGGATGGCAGGCAGTGTTGCCCCAGACCCCCCTTGTTCCCTTGTGTGAGCCCAGAGGAGGCAGGATGAAGAGCCAGTGCCAGTGCACCATGCCGTTGTCTGGGCAGAGCCTGAAGATAGAGGCTATGACTTCCTGGGGCTTGAAAGATTACACATCAGAGCTGAAGCACCGACCCCAAAACATTAGATACCATCTCAGTTGTGTTATACAGATTACTCTTTCTGCATATTCTTCTCTCTGCATATTGCAGAGGTGATTTCAGGCCTCCTACCTAGCCCAGCTCACAGCACTCTCCTACTTCCCACCATTCTCACAGTCACTCATCCTCAAGCCACTCCCTTCTTTACAAATTAATAAAACCTAGGTTCAGCCCTGGGTGGAGACCTTTGTTCTGGATGGCCATCATCATGGCTGGACTTAGGACTCCTTGGCTCCCCAAAATTACAAATATGCCTTAGTGTCTTCATTCTCTGTATGGATTGCACTGGAAGTGGTAGAGTGGAATTGCTTCGCTAGGATTCCAAGAACTTTTTCATGCGATTACAAATATGAACTTCCTGGGCCGAGACAAGGACCAGGAAGGAGCCTCTATACTGGAGTAGTCAGCAGAAAACGAGGGCGCTCAGGACAGGGGTGAGTGCTCCAGCAAGGCCCATGCACCTAGACAGGTGTCAGGCAGGAGGCAAGGCCATGAGGACAGAGACAGAGAGGTAGGAGCTTTCTAGAAAGCAGGTCTGAACCAGTGCAGCCTGAACTGTCCTGAGATATATCTGTAGATTCCTGCAGCATCTTAATAAGGCCATTCTAGGTCTTCTACCTGTAACAATCATGGGATTTCACATCTCCCTTCCTTTTGGAAGTTTGAGTGACCAAGGGTCTTTTGTAGCAGCATCTTCTGCTTCTGCCTAGAAGTTGAGCAAGAGCTTGGGGTCCACTGTCCACAAAACTCCCTGTTAACCCGGGCATCAGCTACTTCTGGTCCCTTGTGTATATTGTGCCTTTGGGGTTGTGGTCTCTCGCCACAGCTCCTCATGCCTCTCTGCAGCCTGTCAGACCCTGCCTTGGGGGAAGAATACTTCCTTCCTGTTCTGCAAATAGGGAATAAGGATGGTGATGCTTCGTACAACTTCCTTGAGAGACTCCTGGGACAAGCAGACCACAGCTCTGACCCTGCATTTCATTTTCTGGTCTGTCAGTGAGTATCTGGGGCAGTACCTGCATCAGTGCCCCCTGGACAGAAGACCCTCAGCCAGCAGACATGGTGCATGTGGGAGAAGACATGAGCTCGACCTGTACAGGCCTGTGGCCCAAGGAGGTAGAGGCAGGACGTCAAAGCAGTTCCTTCGCTCCATCAGTGAAAATGCTAACAGCTGCACTGGGACTAGTGCTGCCCCTGGGCCATGGTCTTGGTTGGCACACATACTGTACATGGCATTGTCATGCTCACCGCCACTAGCAGGTTAGGAAACGGAGGGGAAAGATGCTGGTCTGTTTTCTAAGGTTCTTTAGCGAGGGTGAGGCCCAGGTGCAACTAAAGCTGTGACAGTGGGTGTCCTGACCCCACCACCAAAGCAAGCTATCAGCACTGTCTGGGTAAGCCAAGGATTTTACAAACACTTTACAAAGTGTTTCCAAGCTGCCTGTGTCCTGAGACTAGATGGACCCTTAGTCACAGATCACAAGTTAAGATGGTTCTCAAAGACCCAATCTGCAGGACTTGAGTCCAAAAGGGAAGTGAGACCATCCCTGCCCAGACTTTGCTTCATTTATGGGCATTCAGATGATTTAGGGAGAAGCCATTTGAAAATTAATTATCCAGATAATTGCCTAACACTTAACTCATTTCATAAAATGTAAACGTGATTGTCAGTCTGACACACTCTCAGCCTGTGTCCTTCAGAAAGCAGCCTTGACCTCCCTGAGAGCAGAGCATATCTGAACTTTTCCTTTCACTTGTCTGTTTGTTGTTTGTTAATCTAGAGGAATTGGCCAGCACACACTGCAGCCCCACCAAGGAGTTATGTGGCTATTGAAATGCTGTGCTTATGTTGTAACGAAGCGGTCTCGTTTTGTCTTTCCTGCCTGAGCTCACAAACAGGCAGGCAGATTTACATGTTGAGTTCCAGTTCCGTCTTTGAAATTTATCTCATGTGTCAGGAAATTATAGGAGATGATGCCTGATTCCACTGGCCTGTAATGGATCTTAGTCCCTCATTTAAGGATTTCCTTACACTACTTGATGGAGAAGAAAAGCCAACCTTAAGTAGCTTTATGTGTATAGTTTGCTTTCTGAAAAGATTGCTAATCCTAGTGGGAATTTATGTAAAAGCATTCAGCCCCTGCAGAATAGTCAAGGTTTCCATATTTATCAAATGCAGCTCTTCTTGTGTGAATAATGCATTCTGGGCCAGGCTCCGTAAATTGCCTTAGTTAATGAATTTCAAAGGTAGAGATGGTCATTGAAGCATCTTCTTTGGTGGTCTTGCCATTGGAGTCTTGTTATTTATTCAGTTTTTAAATTTTCGTAATTGTTGAAGAGATTTCTAACATTTTGTACAGAAGCAACACAGGGAAAGCAAGACCAATGTCCTCTGCTTATTTTCCTCATAGTCCTTGAACTATGTTCTTTAGACATGCAGAGGCCTGTGGTGCACATCCTCTTGAGTACGGGACGCAGAAGGGACAGACCAGGTCGGTATTGACTAGAGGAGACAGCAGCAAGAGGAAATGAGTGACATTTGTTCTGTTTCTTACCTTTTCCCATCCATCCCTCCTCCCCACAGCCCGAAGCTCTAACTGATAATAACACACTTGAGAAAAAGCAGAGCTGGCATTTAATCCTGCAACTTCTTAAAAGTTAGACTGGTGACGTGTCAGCTCCTGAGTTAGCAGTAGAGAAGGTTTTATTAAGAAGCAGATGAAGAAATGAAATCAAACTTCCTGGGAAGTAATTATATCGGTTTATAATAAGCCATAAGAAATTTGAAAGGAAGGGGGAGAAAAAGGCAGCAAAAGAGTATATTGAGGATATTAAATTAAGTAATTTTAATGTCACCATTTGATATCAAGGAACACGAACAATTTGTAGTTCTCAGAACTGTCAAGTTGAAGCAGTCATCTTTCCGTCGTGGGAACAGTGGCACTGACGGCGGTTCTGCATCTTGGTGTATAGGAAGAAGGAACTCAAATTGCAGCTTGCAGATACAGGTTGGTGTGTATGCTGAGTGGAGTGTCAGGGCATGCATGCACACTGAGCCAGGCCCGGCTCTGTGTGAGGTCTCCCAGGCAGGTGATTGCACCTCTCTGAGCCACACCTGTGTCCAGCCCCTCATCTGAGGAGGATGCTGACGATGCCCTGTCCCAGCCAGGGGACTTAGGGTCTTGAGTATGGAGGATGCATCACCAAGAACAGGGGAAGCCCACTGCAGATTTGTTTTTCTTCCATGGACAGCTCATCATTTTGAATGGGCAGAAAGACCGAGGGCAGCTGTGGAGTTGACCAGGCTGCCCTGATGAGCTTCTTGCGACTGACACTGTCTGAGCTTGCAGTGAAATGTCCTGAAACCATGCAGAATGCCCCTCTTCTGGGCTCTGTACTGTCCCCTTGGGCCAAGGTGACCTTGGTGGTAAAAGTAGTGGATATAGAAAAGGCATCAACACAGTCAATGGCTGCAATAGCCCTAGGGGACAGTGTAACGGGAACCTGGCATCCTTGGAATGGACACCCAAGCTTAGCATGGTGGGTGCTCAGGAAGACTCTGGAGGGTCAGTTGAGACAGCAGAGTTGGATGTTGTAGACAACAGCAGAGAGGACACTCTGAGATCAGAGGCCTGTGGCAGGCTCGGAAAGTGGAGCAAGGCACCTGAGGGCTGTCCTTGACCATGAGCAAGCGTGGACTGAATGTGGTCCTTCATCTAAACGAGGGTGATAGCTCAGGAGGTTGAGGAGGGCGGGCCCACATCATGAGGGCTTAGTGAGGAGAGCAGGAGGCTTAGACTTCGTGGTAAGGGCAGTTGAGACCATTTAAATGAAATAAAACAGCTTTATCAAGATATAATTTACATACTATAAATTCACCCTTCTAATGCAACTCACTGGTGTTGAGTATACTCACAGTGGCAGGGCTTTCACTGCTATCTAACTTCACAGCATCTTCATCACCCCAAAAAGTTCTACAGAATTTCTTCTGATATGTTGATTTGTGTAACCACACAATCAACGTACCTAACTCTTCCATCTCCACAGGCAGCTGCTTTGTAGGAAATCAACATTTAGTGAGCTGTAATGTAAAAAAGGCCAAGTAGAAAAGTGCTTACAATTCAGTCATTTTCAGTTTGAGATTTTAAAGGATGCTGCAGGCAGTGGGCAAAGCTCATGTCTAAAACAAAATAAAATTCTGAACTAGTCCTTGAACTTGTAGAACTAGCTGGTGGGCTCTGTGAGGGACCCTTGGCAGTGGTGGGGCACTGTACATGCCACTCTAGATGCTCTCGCTTTCCTGGCTTGTGCCCACAAGGTGCTGATGGCACCACAGACACTTAAATAACCAATACATCCCCCCACATTTCCAGAACTGCCCCTTGTCATGCCACTCCCATGAGAGCACTGCATGACTATGAAATGCTTGGGGAAGCTATATATAATCTGTACAGCACACCTGCACTCTGGGCCCATTGCTATGACATGGCTAAACATCAATGTATGGATGCATGGAGGAGGAAAGGATAAGTGATTGGATGGATGCATGGATGGATGGATGGATGGATGGATGGATGGATGGTGTTATGGTTGATACATTGTGTCAACTTGGGAAATCTAGAGGTTTAGCTGAGTGACTCAGGTGGAAGCTGGGGTGCTTCCTTTGTAAACATCCTGAGCCTGTGGAAGAGGAGGGCATGGAGATTGTGTGAGAGGTTCACAACCCCTGGGTGGGGTAGGTTGTTTACAATGTAGGGAAGAAAAGGAGGCTGCTTGCAGCCATTCTTCCCTTTTGCTCTGGTGGGTTTTGCTGTGCTCTGCTGCCCTGAACAGTTTGCCCTCTGCCTTGTGCCACTCTGCCTCTGAACCAGCCAAGTATGGACTGAAACCTCCACAAACTGTAAGCTAAATAAACCTTTCCTTCCTTCATTTTGGGCGTTGGGTATTTTGTCTCAGCAACAAGAGAAAAGTAACCAAGACAGATGGGAAGTTGGATGGAGGGATGGATAGATGGATAAGTAATTGGATGGGTGAATAGATGGGAGGGAGGGAGGAAGGAAGGGTGGATGACTTTTAAATATCATTGTTACAGCAAAACTCTCAGGAGCCTGCTGCCCAGCCTAAGTGCTGAGTTCACAGTTTCTACCCTGCTACGGTGGATGGGTCTCTCTACTCCTAAGCGGAAAGGTGTTTAGTGACACGGTATGTGACAGTATAGCTTGGCTGTTATAAGAGCATTAAGTTATTTAAGAACTGGAGGTTTTACTGTAGGTTGGTATTTCCCAACCAGGGCTGATTTTTACCCCTCTGTGGGCATTTGGCAAGCCCTAGGAACACTTCTGTCGCATTTTGGGGGACAGGGCTACGGGCATCTAGTGGCTAGAAGCCAGGGATACTGCTCAGTATCCTTTGATGCATAGCATGGCTCCTACATTACAGCATGATGCCTACGCCCACCATTGCCAGAAGTGCAGGGGTTGAGAGATCCTACTAAAGGTGATGAGCTGTATTATTTTTAAAAGCTACTGTGATGTAAGTAAGTGGCCCTTGAACTACAGAAGATGACTGTGGGAAAAATGGACACTGAAAGGCTCTTGCACTAACAGAAACAGAGCCTTGGGCCAGGAAACTCCAGAGAATGCTCGTGAGGGCGTTTCTTCCCTTCTCTTTGGAGCAGCAAGTGTGTCCTGCATGCTGGATGTGTGATTAGTGTGATTCTGTACACCTAGGTGAAGACACAGTTGTTCTATAAAGGCAGTGACTGCCCTTGGGAATAATAGGAAGACTTCTGCAGGGGGTGAGTAAGTTAACACTGAGAGGATGAAAAGCCTGGATACACAATGGGGTTGTGAATGGAAACTTGCTACACAAAGAAGAACTGGTGTTTTAATTTGTTGGAAAATTACTGAGTGGTAAGAGGTGCATTGTACCCGAGTTCATTCAGTGTGTGAATTTTCCTTAAAAGAGCAAACCTGTGTTTATAGCATCCACCCAAAGCAGAGCAGACAATGAGGACAATGAGAACCTACATGAATTTGCAGACCAGCCTCAGTGTTGCCATGACCACACGGGCCCTTCCGGAGATCGGATTGTCATTGCCATGTGCTTCATGGTTATTATAGTCTGCTCCTCTGCTCACCTGTGCAGGGAACATCACCAGCTTCTTTGCACAGCAGAGCAAAATGGGGACTTGTTTTGTCCTCCTTCAAAGTCTGTGCAAGGCGACTCGCAGGGAGAGAGAGAGCCAGAGGTGTGAGCAGGGTACAGAGCCATCTTGGGAAATTCAGTGCACAGAGCAGCTGGAGTTTGGTGACGGCTGTGATGTGAGAGCGGTAACGGTAGTGATGGTGAGGATGGTGGCAGTGGTGACAATGGCAGTAACAGTGACAGAGCAGTGTTGGCCACAACTGGATTGGTGTAATTGGAGGGTGGTGGTGGAAATGGTTGTGCCAGTGGTAACAGTAACGATGCTGGTGATGTTGGTGATGGGTGGTTATGATCATGGTGATGGGGTGATGGGGGGGTGA